>JADNRV010000068.1:0-266804 GCA_015499995.1 Flammula alnicola
TGTAGTCAGCCCCGGGTATATAATTTCCGTATTCATGTACGGAACCTCTAGTTCAGAAAAAGAAGAGTCGTTAGAGAGTTTCCAGTTTGAAAAATAGTGAGGCCATACTTCGATTGTCCAACTCGGTGATAGGTATGCTGTAGGTAGAGGATAGAACGAAGGTCACGAATTGTACCGAACGCTTGCAAGGCGTGTACGCACCGTATGAGTTGATGATAAACCCTAGAGGCGTAAAGTAACGATTCTGGTACGAATCTGAGCCGAATGTTCATGACCGGCCTGAAAAGTAGAGACGCACGAAAAGAAAGAGGTACACAACTGTGATTCAATAAATTCGTGTCATTTTACATTGCATCCTTCGGTTAAGCGACGTACTCACAGAGGCCTTTCCGTTTGCCTTTCCATATCAATTCAACCTACAAAAACCGTCAGGTTGCGATGAAGGCCTGCATAACCTGCACAAGCGCCTCACTTCATCGGTAAATGTGTCGATATGGTCCCATATCAAGACTATGAAGCTGGCAAAGCCAACGTACTGGAAGCCTTGAGGGTTGCCGCTGGCATAAAATAGGCATACTGAACTCACATTCGTCCGGACGCTGGGAAGTAAATAAGTGAATAAAAGGATGAAACATAAAACTCAAGGAGACGCCTACGTATCGGATATGTCAGGGTATACAGCTGGGACATGTTGCGGCATGTTTGCATCGACTGTTGAAGGAAGGGGGTGATAATGGCTGACGAGAAGTGAAGGAAAGTCCAAAGCAAGGAAAGGTCGGTGCCAGGGTTCCCTTCTTATATAAACCGCCCATACGTTATCCAATGGCACTCATATAATCATCGTCCGAACCTTCACAGACAGAAGTCCTGGTTAAATTCAATCAATAAAGTGAGTACCACAAAACCAGGGCTCGTTGAGATAATTTGGACGTCGAAATGGAGAGTGTCAAAGGGCGTGTCCGTGTATTTTTAGACTTCCCCAGTGGGGTCGTCCTGGAAGATATCGCCTGCTATTTTTGGGACATCCGGTGGATGAGTAGGCTTTGGAGCTTGAGGTTTCTGGAGTTTGAAGGATGAGGTTGTTGTCTTTTGGGTTGTTGCGCTCGAGGTAAGAATATTGATATACAATCAAGGTAGTTAGAGCAAGGTAATAAGAAAGCCGACAGGCACCCCTGAGGCATGGTGGATTAGTTGGAGCCGACGCCATCGCTTTCTTGATGATGTGACGCAAGCGGGGACTGGTAACAGACGAGTTTCCACAAATGTATTGTGTTTTACATTGCTTGACAAAGATAAGGACGAAGCTAGTTATGGAGGTGTTGGCGAGGCTGACTTAGGACGAACCTTGTTCGCCTTCTGTAAATGAAATAGCGAAGATGTCGAGGAGCATTCATTCTACATGATTTCGTGACCACGCGCAGGGAGGAACCTTTTGTGCGATGTCACCGAAAGTTCGTGGCCGGTTCTGTTATAAGGCTTCTGTAGTTTACCCAGTGCTATCGCGTTGTCAAATGAGTTTCTGATCCTCGATTGAGAAATGATTTGCGCGTCGGACCAAAGCAAAAGAGTCGATTGCAACTAACATTTCGGATTTTTGGCCAGAGGACCTCGGAGCGAGAAGTTCAGGCGTGGCATGTACCTTCGTCGCTCCGGGTTCATGGCCACGCGGTAGGGGGAAATGGTTCTCTTCGAGGGTGATCTGCCCATTCTACAGAGAATATCAGAGATGTCAGGGAAGATTTCGATGATGAACATTGGCGTACGTATCGTGGCCAGGGCCTGACTCGATTGCCTTCGTGGCTAGAGTACGAAGTCTGCAAGAGCTGCCTTCGTTGCATTACATTGAGAGTAAAGTAATGTGGACACTCAAAGTTGTACATCAGTAAAATAACAATTGTCCTTTTAGACGCTTTACACGCTTTCGAAAGCTTTGAAAGAGACAAAAGAGGAAAAGAGTTTGCCGCTTTTGATGGCAAAGGCCTTAGGCTTTCAAAGCGCTTTGAAAGCGCTTTCAAAAGGGTACGCTTTTCAAAGCTATCTACAGGTGAGTTTCAAAGCCTTCCAAATGCATATCTTAAAGTGTTTTCGAAGCATTAGAAGCAGTTACACAAAATCATTTGTATTCAATAAAATATGAATAATAATAAATCCCTATGTTACTACGCAGCTAGTCGAGGTCACTGTCGTCGTCGACAAGCTCAAAGACAGGCTTCGTCATATCATCAACAACTGGTAAGGGATCTGCCTTCCTGGTCTTTGCCGCTTGGCGCGCAGCATTGAGGATCTTGTCCCACTGCTTGTCCTTCAACTTCTCAACAATATCGACGAGGTTAGTAGTCGTGAGGACAGTAACCGTCTTTCCTTCGTGAACCGTGATGGTATCGCCCCAGTTTGTCTTCGAAAAATCGTTGTACGGTCGTCGTTGCTCGACTTTCTCGCCAGTCGTCCACATAGCAAGCGCCCGTTTGATCTAGATATGCATCAGACAACAATCTAGCTATACGGAATAACAAACGGAACTCACTGCCTGAATGGTGAGCACCAGCGCTCCGACTGGCCTCCTCTTCGAGCGCTCAGCAGCCGGTATGGCTGAAATGGCTGTGATGTGGGTTCCGAGAACGGCGGAGACAATGGCCGATTGGAAAAGACCCTAACCGCCACAAGAAACAATGAGAAAATGATGAAACAAGCGAGGCTATAACTTACCGAGGCCTTCACCTTCACCTCCTCACCAGCGGCAAGCTCCTCCTCATCGGGCTCTTCATAGATGCGGAAGTAGAACGGCCGAGTATGCTCCTCGCTAGACAGCAGCCACGTGCATAGCTCAGCACGCGCGTCCGTCAAGTTGCTCTCCAGGAGGGGAAAGACATGATTTTGGAGATAGGTAAGGGCGGTACTGGCGAACTTGTTGCGCCAGGCATGAAGTCGATCTTCAACCTAAATTTATTTGTCGTCATTATCATGTAAAAAATGAGTAGAACAGCTTACTAGTTTTTGTGGAATTACATTGAAAGATGAGGCGTCCTCCGATGGGAATGCATCACTCCAGGATGAGGTCAAGTCGTCGATGTCTGGCGTTGCCCATGGGGCAGTGTATCCAAACACTTCACGAGCGCGCGGGATGAAAACACTCTCGAACGTTGCTTGAAGATGGCCGGGCAGATGGGAAAGTCGGATCTGTTCTTTCTTGAGGCGTGAATGTGCAACTTGGGAGCTTGTAGAAGGGTTTATGAATGTGGTGACAGTGGTGGTGGGAACTACTTTGGCAAGCGAGCGAATCTGATATGATATCGCGAATGTGTCAGCATCAATCATTTATCTCCACCGACATATCACTGATTCAGACTTACTCGTGCGCCCGTACTGTTCTGTGAATCCCCTCGGAAAGCCCAGCCCTTCTTACCCATGGCACGTCGCTCTGCCACCTCGCCTGCATCATCGCTAATGCCCCCTAGCCCATCGTCGTCTGACAATGCCTGATCAGCATTACTGGAACTTGGGACGGACTCTATACCTGAGCTCGCAGAGCGAGAACGGCTTTCTGGGACATAGATGTTGTCTTCTTCGTTGACAGGATCTCCAAGTGGAGCTCGCCAACCCTCACGGATGCCGGTTTTGACCTTCTTGCTGGTTTTCGAGGGCCGGGCTCGCCTAAATATGGGCCAAGAAGCAAAAGCCTGAGATTTCAACCATGAAACAGAACTCACGGTTGACATTCAGTGTCAGCTTTGCGTTTGATGGTCTTGTCAGCTGTCGGACCCACAGGCAAAGCCGACATAACTGCTTTCCTGAGTCCGCCCTTCTCCTTTTTCTTCGGCCTCCCTCTCTGCTTCTCACCAACTTCATCCTCGTCCTCAGACTCTACATCCATCGCCTCATCGTCATCCTCGTCATCCTCCTCTCCAACCTGAAATTCCTCCTCGCTGTCACTTGATACCCCATCTTGGATGACCTCAATGTCGTCGCTAGCATGAACTAAACAAGAATATATCAGTATCGTTAACCCGGGAAAAACCGCCATACAATTTGCGAGAGCCGACGCAGGTTCCTTGCGAGGCCGTAAAATTTTCTTGAGGGTGCTTGCTGGTGGGTTATTTGCATTCTTGAGCTTTTCTTCATGTTCCCGACGCATCCTATCTTCCAGCTCGGCGGTTCTGAGAATATCTTGCTCGCGATCTTGTGCCTTCTCCTTTGCAGTCAGTGCTTTGATTGCCTTTTCCTTCTGGACCTCCTCGGTGGTTCGCTTTGGGCGTGGCGCAGCTGGCAACCCTGGATGGGGATTTCGATTGGCGCGAAGGGTACGGGGCAGAGACATAGAAGGAGGAGCTGAGCTTGGAGCCATCTCGGAGCAATGAGGGAGGTGCAAGAAATCAGTCCTCCGAAAATTGTCGCTCGACTCAGAGATCATGTGAGCGTTCTCGATCACCTTTCGCAAATTTGTCTGTCACTCATCCAGTAATTTTGTTCACTCTTTGACCAGTCCCTGGCAGGTCTGCGTACATACGTGCTAGAAAATGAATGGTCTCACTCGTAAAGCGTTTCGTCCTGCACGTTTTGTATGCAATGTTTCAGGTTGCAGCAAGCGGTGTGTGACAGAGTACGGCCTGAGACGACATCATGAGTCTCTTCACGCCATCCCTGTCGACCTTTTACCACCCGATGCACCTATCGATCCGCCGGATGTGGACCCACCATCACCCTATGAACCTCGTACCCCCTCTCCTACATTTTCCTCACGCCGATCCCCCGACGAACACCACGAGGTACCCCAATTCGCGTTCGAACATCCCCCCCACACAAGCTTGCCAATCTCCAAGGGCTCGTCATCGAGACGCATCCTATTCTGGATGGTAAGTATAATAGATTATTTCATTCCATCTGCAACAGTTTATTTAGTTTGTTCTGCTCTTTCCAGGAACACCCTGCGATGCAGAGGGGAACGACCTTCAAGATGGATCCCCTCCGCCGCCTCGAAGTCATCGTGCACCGGAAGACTTCTCGCCCTTTACCGGCAGGGCCGAGTTTGAATTTGCCGAGTTCCTGTACACACATGAAGAGATGTCCGCTGGGAAGATCGACCGACTCATGAACTTACTGGCATCGTTGTACGATCAACCTCCGCCCTTTGCCGACCACAAGGAACTGTATTCGATTATCGACTCCGTGCAGCAAGGCGACGTTCCATGGGACAGTTTCTCCATCGCATACAATGGCCCACGGCCAGAAGAAGGACCGGTACCGCCGTGGATGGATCAGAAATTCGAAGTCTGGTTCCGGGATGTGCTTCAGGTGCTCGAGAATCAAATCGGCAATCCAGATTTCAAGGGCGAGATGGATTATGCACCCAAGCGGGTGTCTAGGAATCGCAAGCGACGGTATAGGGATCTCATGTCAGGCAATTGGAGCTGGGAACAAGCGGTGAGTTGTCTTCGTATTTTGTCACCTATTTTTACTGACATGTGAGCAGGACGAAATCGCCAAAGATGAATCAACCCATGGGGCAATGTTCGCACCCATTGTGCTCGGTAGCGATAAGACAACAGTCTCTGTCGCAACTGGGCAAAACGACTTCTACCCGCTCTATGCGTCATTGGGCAATGTACACAACTCTGTTCGCCGTGCGCATCGTAATGCAGTAGCCTTGGTTGGTTTCCTCGCTGTACCCAAAAGTATGTTCTTTCCTCTGCATCACATATACTGAGTACAGCTAATATATTTGAATAGCGAGCAAGGAATATGCCGACAAGGTAGACTTCCGCAAGTTTCGCCGCCAGCTCTTCCATTCCTCCCTCGAACACATCCTCTCATCTGTCCGGCCACATATGACTGTGCCACGTGTGACGCGCTGTGCAGACGGCCATTATCGACGTGTAATTTATGGCCTGGGGCCGTACATTGCCGACTATCCTGAACAGGCGCTTCTTGCATGCATCGTTCAAAACTGGTGTCCTAAGTATGTTTCCTTGCTCAATAATAACTTCATCTTTCCTGACGATAATTTGATTAGATGTACCGCTCCGCCCACTGATTTAGACGGCGATCTGAATGGGCTACGGTCCCACCTCCACACGGATACCTTGCTCAACTCTGGAGCCATCTCTTTGCAGGAGCTATGGGATGATTATGGAATCGTCGGAGAACTTCTCGTAAGTGCCATACCACTATTACTTCCAATTGAAGCATCACTAATATCTTTACAGCCATTTACTACTGCCTTTCCACGAGCCGACATTCATGAGCTCCTGTCACCCGACCTCCTCCATCAGATCATCAAGGGCACGTTTAAGGATCACCTCGTCGACTGGGTAGGACAATGGATCACTCAGACATATCCCAAAGCTGAGGCTGAGCGGATCTTGGCAGATATTGACCGACGGTAAGTTACTATTGTTCTTCAATGAAACCAGAGCACTAATTGGAACTCAATTATAGTATTGCAGTCGTGCCTTCCTTCCCAGGCCTTCGGCACTTTCACGAGGGACGAGGATTCAAGCAGTGGACAGGCAATGACTCAAAGGGCTTGATGAAGGTATGAACTAGTATATTACTCTATCGAGACGACATCGCTAACAACTCTCTAATCCTGTAGGTTTATCTCCCCGCCATTTCCGGCCATGTACCTGAGGAGATGGTCAAGGCAGTGGCAGCTCTAATCGAGTTCTGTTACCTTGTCTGCCGGTCGATTATTGACGAAGATACCTTGGTCGAAATTGACGCGGCACTCGCACGGTTTCACCAGCACCGTGAAATCTTCCGTGACGTCCGACCAGATGGCTTTTCCCTTCCTCGCCAACACTCCCTTGTACACTACCGCTTCATGATCACACAGTTCGGCGCGCCGAATGGACTCTGTTCGTCGATCACAGAGTCGAAGCATATCAAGGCTGTCAAAAAGCCCTATCGTCGATCAAGCCGCAACAAACCTCTCGGCCAGATGCTAGTTACTAACCAGAGGAACGACAAACTGGCTGCAGCTCGTGTGGACTTCAAGGCTCGAGGGATGTTGGACGGCCCCAATCTCTCCGGATTTCTCGGCGAGCTATGTGCTGGACTCAAGGCCGACGATCTCGCAGACCATGAAGATCTGGAACACGACGCCGCAGCTGCTGCTCGACCAATGGTCAATGAAGATGCCGGCACTGCTCAAGCAGATGACGACGGCATTGGTGCCCCTCAACCGGGTGACGACGTGGGGGTGCTGGATGCTCGGGAAGTTAATGATGCAGGCGCAGTGGACGAGCCGTTGGCGGAGGCTGAGGTCAAGTTGGCCAAGACTTATGGTACGTCTGTCAGCTCAAACCAACAAACCATTTCCTAATCTACCCAAAAGTGCGTCGACTTCCTCGAGATATCTACCTGCTTGCTGCCCATGTCAATCAGCCCCAGCTACCCCTCCTTACACGCCGCTTCCTCTACGCCACCTTAAATCCCGACTCGCCAGTCCCAGCATCCCCCAACGAGCTTCCTGACATTTCGGGTAAAACCTATGTCTACAACTCAGCGCGTGCCGTGTTTTATGCGCCGAGCGATCTCTCTGGACTAGGTGGGCTGCATCATGAGCGCATCAGGTCTGTGAGCTCATGGTATGGCGGCGCCGCCCGCCGTGATTGCATCTTCGTGGGTAACACAGATGCTGAGCCCGATGCGGAGGGCTTTGCAAATCTCCACGTCGCACGGGTGTTCCTTTTCTTTTCCTTCAGTCACGACGGCGTCACATACCCATGTGCTCTCGTGCAGTGGTTCTCAGCAGTCGGAGATGCACCGGATGAGGAGACCACCATGTGGATGGTTGAACCCGATTTTCGAGGAAGCAAACGGTCTCTCGAGGTCATCCATCTTGATACCGTGTTGCGAGGGGCCCATCTCATTGGGGCGGCAGGTCCTAATTTTTTACCCACAGACGCAATGTTTGACTTTTCCAAGTCTTTAGATTCCTTTCACACTTTCTATGTTAATAAGTACATAGATTATCATGCTCATGAGGTCGCATTTTAATGCCATTACACCGTTCCATTCATAAATATACCTTCTGAGTTGCTTTTGAGTGAGAAAAAATTGTCTTTGCGTGAGATCTAATCAGTCATGTGATGAACGCGCATCAAAATTTGATAGAGACTCGGAGTTGGGCTGCTCTGACTGCTGACTTACCCCATGGCAAATCCAAACCTGCCTTCACCGCTTCCTCCTGCAAGTGCCGAGTGGTGCTTCAAGGGCCCTGGCCCCGATTCACTATCTGATGAGCCTGCTTCCTCGTACAATCAGCGTCGTGTTTGCCGCTACATGACTTACAAGATCTCGCGCTATCAAAATCGGAACAATGACATGGAGGACGACAACTGTTCGGTGATCACAAGTTCTTGCACATGGGAACATGAGGTAAGTACTTCCTACTGTGATATTCATAAACTTATCATCTGAATTTCATAGCTTTCTATTTCTGAATCGTTTAGCGAGTCCGACTCGGAGCCTCTGAGTCCGGAGTCACCTCCCTTGGAACCACTTCCCACAACACCACATGACATCGATGAGGAGAGCCAGCAACCAAAACACTACGAAAGCCAATTCTGCATGGTCGAAGCAGCCACAGAAATGTTGAGGGAAATAGCAAGGTTGGAGGAGCAGTTAAAGTATCTTACATGCAAACAGGATGCTATCTTAAAAGAACTTGGGCTCGGAATATCATAGCTATGTCACAATGTGTCTATTATTATGTTTTTATTCATTATATATCAACACTGGGACATGTTAGGATTGAAAGCATGAAAGCGAGAGAAGTTGGGAAAAGCTCTATCAAACTTGAATTAAAGGGCCAAAAAAAGGCGCCCAAAAGCGAAAGCCTCGAAAAGCGATAAGAAGTGGTCGTGAAAGGGTTTGTCATTTTACTGATGTAAAGGGTTCGTGTAAGCGTAACTTTTGATTATGACACTCTCTGTCCAGACTGTGAGCCTCGGAGTCGCGTAGATTTTTTGAAGGGCGAAGGCAAGTGAGTTCCAGCTAGAATTGGTAGCAGGACGAGTTCAGGAAGACTCAGCAGCAGACTCCGAAGCTCGTTTGGAGAGGATACAGTTATCCATCACTCACTGACACAAACCGGTCACTGACACAAACACATCCCACGGCTTCAGTCCTTCTTGTATCACTTAGACAATAATCATGGAGGTTTATTTAACTGTCTTGAATCTTAATATCTGTTCAAATAAGAATATATCATCCTGTAGAATTAATGACAAGAAAATTTTCTTCATTGGAAGCCCTTAAGAACATCTCACAGCCTCAGACATCAATACAGGCCCATTTTTTGCCCCAAACTTTTAATAACATAGTTCATAGATATTAAATACATATTATTTAGCACAAGGAAGTGGACAAGAAAGCTCCAAAACGAAGAACAGGGTATAGGGATGAACGGGCGAGATTTAATGTGTGACACTAAGTCACGCTCCCTAAACAGGAAGCGCCCTCCTGGTCCTCGAAAAAAGACCACTTCTCTCGTAAAAATGGTCGGACGCGCAAAGTCTGAGCTGAAGAAACGACAAATCACCTACGAAACAAGAAACAGACTTTTTACACGTGCTGTTGCTCTCTACCGCCATGAACACCAAATTTCCGAGGCTGAAAACCGGAAACCACTGAGCCTCCGAAAAATCTGCAAGAAAATTGAAGATGAACACTATGCAGAGACAAAGCACACCTTAAAGCTTGACCCATGCACCTTACGTCGTCTTGCACAAGGTGGCAAGCCAAAAAGTGTCAGCAATAGCGAGAAATCCTGGCTTCTCCCTGACGAAGTCGACACGGTTATCGACTTTGCCGTAGAGGTTGCAGCGCGTGGATTTCCGCTCAGCCACGAGAGGCTGAAAGCGCACGTTGATGAGATCTGTTGGGCTAGGAAGGCACTCAATTTTCCTAAAGACGGAGTCGGCAAAAACTGGACCAACCGCTTCATGACGAAGTATTCAGATCGGCTCAAAACCTACTGGAGCCACAACCTCGAAACTAAACGCGGCCGGGCAGTAAATCTGACGACAAAGGAGATGTGGTATGACCTTGTTGACGACGTTTTGAAGGGAAGGAGGGATCATGAGTTTGATGATGCTGAAGTCCTGCCGGAGATGGATTGGGAGGTTGACGAGCATGGGGAGCCAGTTGAAGTCCTGCCAGAGAATGCCTATGGAAGTGATGAATCAGGCTTTTTTGGAGAGGGTGGTGTCCGGGTGCGGGTTATTGGGGCTAAAGGAAAGAAGACGCAGCATCAGCAATCAGATGGTGGTCGAGAGAATACAACTGTCATTGTCACCATTTGCGCGGATGGAACCTCACTCAAGCCTGCGGTAATCTTCAAGGGCCAGGCATATCAGGTTAAGTGGGATCAAGACAATCCCCTGGATGCGTCGTGAGTTCCTTTTGCGTTGATCTGAGACCTTGCTGACATCCTTGAACCTTAGACTCGGCTACTCGAAGAAAGGATGGACTGATGGAGAAATTGGAGTTGAATACATTAAGGACTTCCATGAGCAAACGAAGGATAAAGCGAAGGGACGAACCCGAGTCCTCTTTGTTGATGGACACAACTCCCACTATACCCTCGAATTCCTCCGCTTCGCACGCACTCATCGGATCCATGTCCTATGCTACCCTGCACATGGTACCCACGTCTATCAAGGTCTCGACGTCGTTATCTTTGGGCCTTTGAAGGTTTTCTGGACACAAGAGAAGGATAAATGGACTCGAGAAAAGTGGACGAAAATTGACAAGACAAACTTTTTGCGGATTTACGCGGCGGCACATGTTCGTGCATTGACTCCATCCAACATCAAGGCTGCATTCGAAAAAACGGGCATTGTCCCATTCAACCGAGATGTCGTCACGCCAGCTATGATGGCCCCGAGCCTCGAAACTTCCTGCCGTGGTAATTTGCCAGTTGCCCCATCTACACCTGTCCGCGCTGTCACCAACTTGTTATACCATGCTCAGAGACGTGCCCGAAATATTGTCGCTCCTGAACCTGAAGCCGCTGCTGAAGCTGGAGATACCGAGGCTGGAGACACAGATGGCGAAGTTGACAGCTCATCGCCATGCCCCCCACGAAGGCGCCAACGTACGGAAAGCCATCCTGACAACCCATTTAGCAGCCCAATTCGTGAGGCAATTAATTCCCTTCGTACCTCCTCTGCATCATTCATTGTTTCCTCATCACCCATCCAATCAACATCTCAGCCTCCACTCTTCACCCTGCATGAGATCTCACCCCAGAAACCAAAATATGCACGGCTCCTGGCACAAACCCCGCTGACCGCTCGTGAACATGAACTACAAAAAGCATTGATGGAAGTTAACACGATAAATTCAGCACGCAAACAACAGCTCATTACCATGCAATCTAGTCTGGTGCTCAATGGAGCCTATGTGGATTCAGTCCGCCATCAGCTTGAGGCACAAGAAGAGGCAAAAAAGAACAAACAAAAAAAGGGCCGGCTCGTTGGAGATGGACTTCCACGTCTCTTGACTTCTCGAAGCTTCACGGAGCGAGTCAGAGACCATACAGCAGAGGTTGCAAAGAAAGCAGATGAAGCTGAGGCTCGGAAGACTGCTCGTCAAGCAAGAGCACCCATCATGGCAGAATACAAGGCAGCAGCGGCTGAACGCGTGGCGAAGAACAGGGCTCTGAGGAAGGAATGGAATGTGGACGTTGAGAAGTGGGAGCGTGAGAGAGATCAAGCAAAGGTTGAGAAGCGTCAAACCCGATGGAGAAAGCCGCTGTTAAAGGACCGGCTCCTACCCAAGATACCCATCCCAGGTGTTGCTGGACCTGTGGACGAAGGTGAAGATGCTGAGGGTGAAGGAGACAATGGAAAAACTGACTCAGACAGTGAAGGGTCAGACTCGGAAACTTCGGGCTCAGAATCATAGAATACTATTTCAATAAACTTCATTGTGCTGCATGCAGACTCAGAAAGAATAGCAGAAACAAAATAGCATTTCAATCCTACTCTACATCTGAGAAGGAGAAATCTTTGCTCAAGATTTTTGCTTCCTCCGTCAATTTTCCACCAAAATACGCCATTATTCTCTTCGTCAATTCCAAATGCTCTCGTAATTTATCGTGTTCCATGGTCAGACGGCGGACGCTGGCGTTAGCACTGTGATATTTGTGTTGCATCTCCGTGTAATCAAGAAACGCGTCCCTGCAATAGCGGCAGCGTTGATATTTACGTCCCAGGCTCTTGTTCCAACTGGCAGGGCTTGAAATGTGCTCGCCTGGCCCAGTGCGGCCAGGCCAGGCTGGCGAGAGGGATGTCGAGTGCCTGCTACTGGAAATAAATTATAATTTCATGTTTTCTAGTGATAGGAATCGACTCACTGGCTTTTCTTCGACGGTGATCCACCTGCATGAGTGTTGGTTTCTTGGCTTGATTTTCTACTTGAGGTGTGCTTGCTAGTGTGCACAGGGTGAGACCTCTTTAGGCGCGATGACCTTGGGGGTGTGATTGGCTCATTTGAGCGCCGGTTAAGATGGATGGCAGCGGGAGACGGTGAACTCAGAGGTTCCTCTGAATCTGACATGACAGTCGAGGCGGAAGGCTGAGCAAACAAGCGCAAACTCTGGAATCGTCCAGAAAGAGAAGTCGGTGACTGTGTCATTGACTGGTTTCCGTGATGGATTTCACTTTTCATTCCATAACTCCGCGCAATGAACTGTGAATATTTTGAGGCTTGGGATTTAAGTACTATAAATGTATTTAGACATTTTGTATGACTAAATTTTATGTGATGTATTGTGGTTCCTTTGTAGCGAAGGCCGAGAAAATGTTTGTGTCAGTGAGTGGTGGATAACTGTATTGGTTTGATTTTCGAGTTGTTGACCTGGTACGAGCGGGCGCGTGGACGGATCAATCATCATGCATCATGCATCATGTTCGCGAATCATTCAAAATGGTTGAAACAGAAGCCGTGCCGTACCGTACAATTGAATCTCCGCGAAACTGAGATTTCTCCGAGATAAATGATATATATAATAATGTACTGGAATTTTCGGCATTTAAAGCGCACGGTAGACATAAAATCCAAACTTCAAATTTCTCCCAAGAACGAAAGACTTCATGAGGAGCCATTGCTTGGGCACCCAGATGAATAAGATCGACGACACACGTCTACGCGTCCAATCCCATCGTCCGATGTCCATCCGTGGGTCGCATCGCAACCTTCCTTGCCCTCCTCCCCAAATCTTGTCCGAAGTGTCATATTTTATATAGAAAAGTAGAACTCACGAAGAGTATCGTCAGCCTACTGGTATGAAACATAGCGTAATATGCACCGAGTACCTTCGTGGGCCGAGATGATTGGCGGGCACTTTTTCGGTGAGGGCTGCTAGAGCGTAGATCGAGATTTGAAGCGTTCGGCGAACCAAATGTGAGGGGAGGACGTATGCGGGGCGGCGTACGGACGTATATTCGTCTCGATGTCGATGGTGCGCCTGGGATCGCGAGTATGGGCAGTTGTGATGCCGTTCTGCAGGCTGATTTTTCGACGGCGTTCCATGGTTTGATCGTTCTATAGAGAATAGTTCTGCAGACGTTCTACAGAGAATATGAATGCGCTCGTGTGGTGATCGCGGCACCTTTGTCCGAAAGAGAGAAGGAAGACGCACGGTTCGACTCCCGGATGGACGGGCTCACGAGCGTGTGTTTGGAGAAAGGAGGTGTACAGGTGAGATGTCGCTCGCAGATTGGATGGGCGACGATAGCTTCAGATAAGATTTTCATGACAGAGGAAAGAAAGGTACGCAGTGCGACTTGCAGACAGCTCACGAGTTGGAGTGGGCTCATGGTGCTCGTGTGCGGATGATTGACGCTATTCGGTGGTTCTACGTTTTCTGTATAGAACATGGACGTGTCAGAGAGGATTTGGATGACGATGGGAGAAAAATTACGCGGTACGATTTGAATGGACATCGTACGATGGGCTGCGTGACGATGCTCAAATTCGAATTCGTGCAGGAGAGGCGTGCATCGTTGGCACTGCTGGTTATCGATAGGCTATGGTTGAACGTTGAGCGGTGGCTTCTGCGCTGGATGCGGGAATGCAGCAGAGAGATGGCACTGTCAGTCAGTCTACGAGCGTGTCGATACATAGATGCAAGCCTCAGGTTCAGTGCGATATTATTAGTCTCGACGCAAAACCGTCCACGCACGTGGACGGTTTTGTACTAAAGTCGGACGCCCAACAGGGCAGTGTGGGAGTGTCACAGTGATTAGATCAAATTTGTAGTCTCAAGCGAAAATCAATTCAAATTTTGTAGTGGCTCCATCAAATACTAATGAATTGCCCGAAACCGACTCGTCGTTTTGAATCTTGCACCTATTCGCAACGAGGGGGTCAAATAAAAAATGAAAAATACGGTTCGATGCAGTACATGCAGGAGAATAATTCTTTCCTTATAAGCTAAACGGCAAGTTTAACCAGAGTTGTGATATTTAATGAAAAAGTCCAAACTTTACACTGCCCTGATGAAACCCCGACCTTGTTATAAGCCCCTCTCACGTTTTGTGACGTGATAGAGGGTTGCTTAATTGAGCCTAGCGATATTATTATTATTCAGTGCGACTTGCGGTATGCAGGGGTTGTGATCGCGGCACCTTTGTCCTTCCCAAAGCGGCACCCCCGGCAATCAACGCAATTCCCACGACCAGCCATCGACACAACCCGCCCGAAGCTCCTCATCGTCCCCAACATCGTCGGCACCCTCCTCAAGGTGAGCACATGTCCCTGGTTTTCGTGTCCTGTTGGTGTATTGGAGGTCTTGAGGAGGTGTTGGGGTGGGTTTGGGAGGGAATGGGTAGGGGGAATGGATGGATGGGGTGTGGATGGGTTGGATGTGGTTTTTGATCGACTTTTTTCGGCGGGAGTTGGCTGGGATGGATTGTGGATTGTGGAGGGTTGGGTGGATTGGGGTGTGCGGCTTGGGTGGACCTCTGGACTTCTGCTGTTGTGTTGCGTTGGATGGGATGGTTATGAAATTCAGAACGCTGACTGTCTCTTGCGCTTAACAGACTCCGTTGCACTAATGGCCACAACAAAAACCCCCAAAGGCAAGGCTGCCCAGAAGAGTGCGTTCTCATCTCATCTCTCTTGCGCTGCGTTGCGTTGCGTCTCAAGGTCATGGCTGCTGATTGGTTTTTTTTGGTGACAATCGACAGACTCGAAGGAGAACAAGGCCAAGGCCGCGAAAAAGGCCGCGCTGCAGGGCGCGCACTCGCACTCGTCGCGCAAGACGAGGCTGTCGGTTTCTTTCCACCGTCCCAAGACCCTGAAGCTCGCGCGTGAGCCCAAGTACCCGCGCAAGTCGATTCCGCATGCGCCGAGGATGGATCAGTTCAGGACTATCGTCTCGTGCGTCGATGATCCTTCTATCTGGATGGGATTGTTCTGATTTCTGATTGATTGTGTAGACCGCTGAACACGGAGTCTGCGATGAAGAAGATCGAGGAGCACAACACGCTCGTGTTCATTGTGGACATCCAGTCGAACAAGCGCCAGATCAAGGATGCGGTCAAGAAGCTGTACGACGTCAATGCGCTCAAGGTTAACACTCTCATCCGGTATGTTTATGTCGGGCATGAGAGTGGTGGTGTTTGGTTGCTTATGCTACTGCTACTAGACCTGACGGCAAGAAGAAGGCGTATGTGCGGTTGACACCGGACCACGATGCTCTGGATGTTGCCAACAAAGTGAGCTATTTTTCATTGTGGATAGAGGTGGTATAATTAACGGGGCTGTGTGACAGATTGGTTTCATCTAAATAATGATGATGCTCTGGTGGGAGAGTCTAGCGCTGGGCAGTTTTTTCTTTCGTTTTCAGGCCTTGGCCCGTCGTATACATACATGAGTGGATGTATAATATGTCGCATTGCGCAGTATGGTTACTACATGCATACATATATGAATCGCTAGGGAGAACGGCATGCTTGATACCTTTTTTGTGCGCGAGTCTGGACCCCTTGAGAAACAGGTACCATTTTGGTTTGATGGTCTGATGGCGGGTTAGATTGACCCCTGACCTCCGTTCAACAACCCTCAATATTCAATATTCAATGGTAGACCCTAGGGTGAACGAGCGAATAAGAGATGCAGTGAGGGAGTGGGTGTGGTTGTGGACAAGGACAAGACTACGGAGAAACCAAAAAAGCGACGCGGATGCGATGTACGGGAATGATGGTCGGAATTGGCCGTGATGGATGAGATGTGGCGGCTGTTGCTGTTTTGTGTTGTCCCTTCTCTCTTTCTTCTTCGTTCTTCCCTTCGATCTTTTGCGCGTCCCTGGGCGCACATTTACGACGACGACGAACCGTCTCTTGTTATCTGTGCTCATCAGCATATCCACGCTCCTTGAAATCCTGGCAGTCTCTGCCGTCCTGGCTTAACAGCAATCTCCCCTTTGCTTGGGAAAAAAAATACACAATGCATTTTCCCGCTTTCAATCTCCTCGTCGCCTTTTTCGTCGCCACCTATGCTCTGGCAGCCCATTCCTCAAATGTGAATTCTCATGCTCGTCGATCTATCGATATCAAGAGGCAGTTTGAGGAGAGGGACATTGTCGGCGACACTCTGAATATTTTGGGTCTCTGTAAGTCCCCCTTGTTTCAACCGACCTTGGCAGCCTCTTAATCGCCCTCTTGCAGCTGGTAGCAATGGAGGAGCCCCTCCTAACAATGGAGCACCCCCTCCTAGCGATGGCTCGGGTAGCAGTAGCAGTGCATCGGCCGCGTCCACCAACTCGGTTGCCAGCACTTCTCCCTCGCCCACTCCAAACTCCGCCACAGATTCGTCCTCCAGCTCGTCCTCCGCCTCTGCTTCGTCGTCCCCTTCGGCATCTGTTACCCCATCCTCCGCTTCTTCCTCGGCTGCGGATTCGTCCACCACCCCGCCTCCCGCCTCCTCCTCAAGTTCGGCCTCGGGAGGTATCCTTAACACCGTCTTAGGTGGTCTTGGTGATGGCGTCAACAGCATCGTCTCAGGCGTTGGCGGTGGTCTTTCCAATGTTCTCAATGGTTCGAGTTCAGGTTCAAGTTCTGCAACTACTGCCACTTTGCCTCCCACTTCTGTTACAGCTTCTGCAACCGATTCAACCACGCCCACTGGTTCTACCGATTCAGCGACGCCCACGGTTGGTCCCACGGATTCAGCATCGGCTGCTTCAACTACGAATTCAGCGACCCCCACAGTTGGTCCCACGGATTCAGCATCGCCAGCTCCGACTACCGATTCGGCTTCTCCCACCACCGCTGCTCCCTCCACCACCGATTCTGCGGCGTCCACAAATGCTGCCCCTTCGTCGTCTTCAAGTAGTCCCCCCGATATCATTGGCAGCATCTTGGGCGGCCTCTCCAGCATCCTCGCTCCTCCAACGACCACGGACAGCGCCACGCCTAGCATCACTCCATCCGACACGCCCAGCGTCACTCCATCTGATACGCCGAGCGTCACTCCGTCCGATACGCCTAGCGTCACTCCGTCTTTAACCCCTTCGTCTTCAAGTGATCCCCCCAATATCATTTCCAGCATCGTGGGCGGTCTCTCCAGCATCCTCGCTCCTCCAACTACCACGGACAGTGCCACGCCTAGCATCACTCCATCCGTTACACCTAGCCTCACTCCATCTTTAACCCCTTCATCGTCTTCGGCTGGAGATCCAATTATTTCCATCATCACTAGTCTCCTTCCCCCTCCTCCCACAACTACTATCGCCTCCTCGTCTTCTTCCGATGCCCCGCCCACCACCATCTTGGGTAGTTCTTCTGACATCGGGACGATCACTAGTGCACCCCCTCCTCCCACCTCTGCTATTCCTAGTTCCATCGATAGCTCTGCGCCCACCTTGGCTAGCTCCAATGGATTAACTATTACCTCTGCACAACCACCGCCGACCGCTGTCAGCAACAGCAGCAGTTTCTCGTCGTTGCCCACCATAACGTTCCCTGAACCCGTCAACGCCACGACCACGATCACGGACTCGCTCTCGAATATCACGACCGCCCCGTCTGTTACCACCACGGCCGTCAGCGTCTCCGTCGACCCGGGTCTCTCGTTCATCTTGACAGAGTCGTCCCTCGCCGTCGCCTCGATCGCGAGCACGACGACTGTGGCCACCTTGACCGATCCGGACCAAATCGCGAGCAGCGTTGCGCCCATCCCGTCTGCGGCGTCGACCATCACCGATGCGCCCCTACCCACGGGCATTCCTGGCCGCATACTCCCTGCCGACCAGCTCGCGCCGTCGACGGACTTGTCGGGCTTCACCCTGATCAGTCTTTTGTTCGATCAGTCGCTCAATTGGCCGTTTGTCGTCAACAGTGCGATCTCGTCGAGTCAGATCTTCGCGTACGTCCCGGTTCTTATTGGCACGGCTCTTGGTATCACTGGTAAGTCCTTTTGCTGCGGATAAGATAACAGATCCTTTTTTCTTACTGATGCACGGTTTACCTCGCAGGTGATCAAATCAAGACGTTCGCGCTGCAGGTCTACGTCCCGACGACCTATCGAACGCCCGCGGACTCGGCGGAGCTCGGGACGATGTGGCTCGGGTACATCCCATCGGACCTCGTGGACACACTGGCGGCGGAGATCAAGGCCAAGCAGTCCAAGTTCTACACCGGCGTCGGCGCTGGGGTCGCCCAGGACCTCGCGGACCGCGTCAACTCGGGCTTCTCCCTCCTCTCCGTGGGCGATACCGGCACGGGCACGGGCAGCGGCGGCGGCAGTGGCGCGAGCAACTCCATCACGGGCGCCACTTCGAGCGGGGGCGGTAGCAGCCATTCGCGCCAGGACGCGATTATTGGGGTGGTTAGTGCCCTGGGCGCTATTGCCCTGCTTGTGCTCGTGTTCCTCGTGTATCGGTCGATGAAGCGCCGCAGGCAGCTCGCGCACCACCGTTTGTCGGACCCGCCGGTGATGGGTGGTGGGGGGGTTGTGGAGGGTGCGCGGCCGGAGGGGAGGGAGTTTGATCAGGATAGTGTGGGCGGGGCGAGGCGGCGCAGCTTTTACTTTGCGGAGGACTCGTTGAGGGGGTACCAGGGCGAGAGGCAGGAGGATGTGCAGTTTGACGCTGCGAGGACGGCGGGGGGTCCTGCGATGAGCCAGAGGAGGAATGTTGTCCCGGCGGCGATATCGGCTCCGATTTTGAGGGAGAGCAGTATGAATTGGTAGATTTTTGTTTTTGTTTTTGGTGCTTGAAGTGCGCTTTTTTTTTGCATGTTTAAAGGTTGTTTATTTGTTTTTGCCTTGCCTTTTTTTCATTTGACTTTATGTATTGCTTTGCTGCATGTCCTTGAATTCATACCCGCTCCGCCCTGCACATATATCTCTCTCCCCTCTGTCTTCTACTCTACTACACTTTAGTTTCCCCCCTCATGACTTCTGAATGTAGGACTCAAGCATTCTTATATCAATGTTTTCTTTTGAGCTGTTTGTTGGTTGGCCTTTCAGTAGCCTTTTTTTTGCTTTTAACTTATATTTATGCTCATATACCTCTGCATGTTGATACATTTTATTTGTGGGGTAGGCAACAAATAGACATTTTGCTTGCAATTGTGTTGAGTGTCATGATAAGTGGATGAGTTTGCAAACAGTCTTGTATACCTATTGGAACTATGTGATAAATGACACTCAATAACTGAGGTGGCAACAACACAGAGATGGAGAAATTGGAGGCCAGTAACTGTATAAAGGAAACTGGGTATATGACTAGCATATACCCAGTGCTACTTAACATTGTTCAATTGGCTCTACCCAGTACCCACCTTTATTTGGAAATATTACCTTTTTTGGTTGCAAAATAGTTACTGGTTTTCTTTTTAGATTGGGTTTTTGGGTGTTGCTTCTTTCTCTTTGATTCAAAATTAGATACTGGGAATAATTGATCATTTTTTTTATGACTGATCCCTTACCCTTCTTTATATATTTCTACTTCTATTGTTGATTCAAATATAATACTTGCCTTTCTTGCAGTTGAAAATTTTCCTTGTATTGTTGTATTGTGGTACCTACATTGATAGATTTGTAAACTAGATTCTACAACACCATTGATAGAATAAACTACAAATAAAGCAAAAAATTTATTCATATTTTATATAAATTCATTCTCTACTATTCTTCAAGTTATTCCTACCATTCTCTATTTTATTGTGGTGTTGAATACCATTCATTATTAATGCTTGGAAGTCCGGTCTCAAGACTGCAAAAAAAACTGCAAAAAACACCAGACCAGACTGGAAAAAGACCAGACTGCTGCTTCAATTGCCCCTATCCAGTATCCACCTTTATTAAGATATATTTTCTTTTTTGGTTGAAAAATTGCTGTTGATTCTATTTTAGACCTGGTCTTTGGGCACTGCTTCTTTGGATGGGTGTGCAACAATAGATGCTGGGAATAATTGAACATCTGCTGCTTTATGTAAATAAATAAATGATTTTCACCTATAATAATGCTTACCTAAAAATAGACTATTTTACAACTGAATTTTTAAGCCAATTCTAATTTACTTTCTTGTCTGAAAATCCTGCATTTGTTGAATCTTCAAAATGAGTCAAATACAATGTAAAATTGAGCCCACTTCTGCATTCTGTAAATGTCACTTTTCAATTTTTAATTGATCTAATAAAATACTGCAGAAAATAAAAAGTACACAGTAGCATCATTAGTCTTTCATGCATCTAATGAGGCTGTCTATGCAAGCACTACATATGCTTTAGTCACAGAGTAAAATAATTATATTGTTCAAACAACAGTGTGAGATGAATTAAAGTATACTGGTTTATAAAATGCACAGACTGCCCTTGATTTACCATGCCTGCATGTAATTACACACATCTGCAGTATGCACACAAATCATATTGCATGAGTTTTCCTAATAAGCAATTAGTGATGTGTGGACCTGGCTCAGGTTTTAAAATTCTGAGCCTTGAGCTCTGAAAAGCTGGAAGATCAATAACCAAATCTGCATATTGACAGGGCTGTAAATCAGTCATTTGTAAATTTCACATTTTGTTGTTGAAAAGCAGTATATGTGTTTCTCAGTGCAGTGGTAATTTATAATTCCCTCTTTTGGTGGTTTAATATACTTGTCCATCCATGCAAATCACTCTGTTTTTTTCATAAAAGCCCATGCATTTGACGAGCTGATCTCCAGCAACATGCAATTCACACTTACAGATCTGTCTACCACTCAGTCGACAAACCCAACCCCTGCTATTGTGGAAGCTAGTGGTCCTTCCTGAGGTCCAGCTGCAAATGCTCCCTGTGGCCTCAGCCACTAACAGTATATCTCCACCTTTTTTAGGTAGTAAAAATATTAATTGACTCCCCATAGGTGCACAAATCATTGCTGATGTCCTTGCGAACCATCTGACTGCCCGTGAGTATTCCAATGTTGGTCAAGTCATTATGATATCTAACTATTATTTTAGAAGCACTGGACAACCACGCAGCAGCTCTCAATACTTCGGCGAAGTCTGTTCCTCACCCCTCTGCCCTAAGGACTAACATGGATGTGACCATCACATATCCAAATCCAGCCCATGGATAACTCCATTTTCGGATCAAATGTGGATGGATCTGAATGGATTGGATATAACCGTTTGTGCCCACTCTTGTGAAAACGTTAGATTTTTTGAGGGCAGATACATACTAGTAATAGCTCTGTTGTACAACCTTTTTCCCTGAGAAATTGCTTAGAATGAATGTGTAGTGATATCAAGGCATCAAAGCAGCGGAAATAGCCATCTTAAAAAGGAAGATTTCTCATGCTTGTTAAAGTGTGTCTGAAAACGCCTTGTTAAGGCTTTCTGTTTCGCGGTTCACATTCCAATGTTCTATCCACAATGTTCTAACCAACAAATATAGTATTCAGTCATCATATGTAGTCCTAATGTACAAAATTTATAACTTCTTCTTGAATATCGTCCACAAAAGCTAACAAAAGCTAAATTTAAACTTCAAACTGGCCAAATTCAATGATCAAGTAAACAGATTCTCAGACTGCTCAATATCATTACTAATAACATCACGGACCGAGTTGAAGCCTGGGTAAAGTGGGGATCGTGCCCAGGACCCAACAGCCATCTGTGCCTTGAATGTCTGTGAGTTCATATTTGTCTGCATAAAGTTGACTTGGCGGCGGCCCATCGAAAAAGCCTGCTCAGCATCCACTGATGTTGCTGAAATGATCAATTAGAAAAATTAGAGCTGGAGTAATGATAGACATACCTGGAGCAGAACAAAAGTCAGAAGCCTCTGTACGAGATGGGGCCGCGAACTGGATGCTTGATGCCAGAATTGCATGTAACCCCCGGCCTCCTTAATAGTTGATGTTGAGATGAGCGGCTCCTTGAGGTATGTAGAAATATGATCAGAAGGAAACTGCGACTGAACAACTGCAGGAGCATAGCATGAACACGTCTATAATAACATATAAATATAAATTAAATGAGTCCCGAGAAACATGCAATGCACATACCTGTCTCCTCATCTCGGGAACAGTTTCTTCTGCATTGTCAGGTGCGTATGACTGATTCCATGCTGCAATAACCTTCTTTTCTATTTCCTTTATCTGCCTGGCAGTTCATCCATGGTCCTTGAACCACTTTAGCTTTCTATCGGGACACATCACTGCTGGCACAATAAGTTAGATATTGAAAATAATGATCACATATGATATATCAAATACCTATCGCAATCAAGTAAATGTCACAATCTTCTGCAAACATAGAGTATTTGTCAATAAGAAAAATGCCGGCCTGACATGCAACCTGGACAACTGTTGAGACATCATTCTCATCATTGTCATGGGCTGCAATTAGGCCCTCTCGCAATTCCTCCAGAGTTGGAATGACGTCCACAATCAAGGGGACTTCTGCAGTCGAAAAAATCTTTGTTGGTTCCTCAAAAAGCTAGAAAGATATTTCAGCAGTTGAACGAATTTAAATTGAGACATTTTGCTTACCAAAAGGATCTCCCAAACATCCTCGGCCATTTTCCATTGTTCCGCAGACAGACGGTATTTCTTGAGGTTCAAGGAGGGAATAGCAGTGAGTTGTTCAATAACCTCCTTGAAATGAAAGCCCCGCTCAAGTCCTCTATGGTTTCTAAGTCTAACGCCCTGCCCAAAATGCCTGCTGTCAAGTTGTCATTTCCCCCATTTCCACACCTGCCCACTCACCACCACCTGCATCGGCAACTCCAACACCATTACCCACTAGGCATATTGGTCTGATCGGAAGATGCATGGCACCTTATACTGACTCACTGGCTGGCATGGACCTGCTGGACGTAATGACTCTGAAGCCACCTAAAATGAAGGTGTACATGATTAGGGACTCAGAAGACGATGAGGAATTATCTCACCTTCCCTCCTATCCCCATGCTCATTCCAGCTTGCCCCAGCTCCTCATCCCTTTCTTGCCCCAGCTCCTCATCCCTTTTCTGCCCCATCCCCTCTTTCTGGTGCTCCTGACCCTGTCTCTGCTTTGTCTCCTCTTTCTGACTCTCCAGTTAACCCAAAGAAACAGGTTTCCCCCTTATGTAACAATGAGGAACACACCACCAGCAAGGAGGAGGGGGCGAGAAGGGTCCCAATGTTGTTATGAGATCATCAAGGCAACCTTCATTGCTGTTGAAGCTCCAGGCACCTTATCCACCCCTCGTGCAATGACATCGGCCTCCACACTGCCCTCAGTCTCTGTGGATGAGGATGCCGAGATGGACTATGGCCTCTCAGATATTGACCCCGATCTTCTCAACCAACTGACAGACATGGAGAACAGTGCCTCCAAGGAAGTAGCTTCCATTGACAATTAATTTTCTGCAGGGACACTCGTAATTTACCTTTCGTACTCTGATTTCCTATATTTCAAATATGTCTATATGCTCTTTCTATGCCATGCTCTCCTCCTGTGCCATACTCCAATGCTGCACTCATTTTGCTGCAATTGCATACATAGTCTGTCTTTACTGTAGTCTCTTCAATTCATTTTTGCTGGGTGGCTTGATCTATTTGGATGATGAGTAAAATGCGAATATGGTCCATGTGCCACAACCATGATATCGCACCGTGCGCATGGCATGTGTGCGCACTGTGCCATAAAATCATGTAGTTATATGTAGTTCCTACAAAACAGAAATATAACATACTTAGTTCCTCAGGAACGACACCATAGGCAAATTTTTTGTTTGCCAGGAACAAAAAAAAACTCAAGTTTTGTATGATAGGAAAGCAATAAATCAGCTGCGTAGATTCATGTACAATAATAGAAATAGGTGTCAACTGCTGCGGGACTACAAATGTGAATCATCTAGCTAAATTGGTACTTGGAGGGATGAGGGCCGATGCTTCGCACGGCAATACGAGGACCCGGTTGGGGTGGTATTGACATTGGCAATAGTATTAGTAATAGTATTGACATTGTATGCAATAGATTAGATTAGATTAGTGTCACATGTGACCACAGGCGCATCAATGTAATTCGATTGATTCTCATCGCTTTTAATCACACCAGAACTGCCCCGACTGTACGTTTCATCGTTTTCTCTTTTTTCCTCCGGTTTTATGTCATAAAAAGCGAAGCTGACACTCATTTGACTGTGTAGGTAGACTTAAAACTTAATCAACGAACAATTGGATGGGTAACTTGACTCCCATGATCACAGATTATATTACAGTTCTCCTCCTTTTTAGGGATGGGCACGGGTAACCCATGGGTGTCCAGTGTTCTACCCATACCCGTACCCATGCATACCCATACCCGTACCCATGCATACCCATACCCGCAGACCCACAGGTTTTTGCATGACGGGTACATGGGTACTGATGGGTTTGGCACTTCTGGAAAACCACTTTGGATCCTACACAAACCAGTTCTCATTATGCTTCCTGCTGCATTTACTTGCTTCTTTGTTGTCATTTCAGACATCTCAATAGATAAAATACTTGATTGAACTAAATAATACATATTTTCAACTAAGAAATTCCAAAAAAAAACAGATGATCTGAGCGCCGTACACCCCGCCCTGATGATGGGATGAGCTAGCACGATCATCACATCAGACAACATGGCGATAATGTAGCAGTGACAGTGTGCAGTCAGGATGGGGGGTTGTTACAACTTGACAAGCAATAAGATATCCAGTAGGATATATAATGCCTAAGTCGTACTTCAAGACTGAGGTCGAGGTTCGAAGTCACTTTAAGTGTTCGCAAATGACTTAGAGTGTTCAAGAGGAATCAAAGTGTACTAGATACTCAAGGTGTGATTCTCAAGATCTAGCTAAGGATACATAGTGGTACTACTCTAGTATTTATACGAAGTAGTGAGTCCAAGGTGAATAGATAAAACATGTCTCAGACACATTATGAGACATGTAAGATATCCATCGCGGAGTCGATGAATGTGAAATAGATAAAAGTAAGAGATGAAAGAGAGAACAGATGTGAGGGATAGCTATGCGGCAAATGATGGGATCGGGATGTGGATGGAAGGTGCATAGCAAAGTGTAAGAAAAGAAAAAGTACATGCATACAAGCATGCGTGCGCGCGCCAGGTGCAATCATAACATTAACCCCTCTCTAGACAGAAGATGTCCTCGTCTTCTACCTAATCACGCCTGCTTTCCAAGTAAGGAGTCCTGTCATAGGGATCATCGTCAGGGTTCCGATCTTCATAGTACCGGAAGGGGCAGTTCAGTGTCGTGTGCCCGGGATGGTATCGTCAACATAATCCGCATTGGTAAGAAGGACAGTTGACCGCTATGTGACCTTCTCCACTGCATTCCGTGCAATGGGTGCCAGGTGGCGTTCGGGGTTGTCTCGCATAGGCTGCATCATAAGGCGGTGGTCGAAAGAGCTGTCTGTTCTTATGACGAAGAGCTGGTTTTGGATGACGATGGCTGGGTCCGGTGGTAGGTGTTATGGGTGGTGGATAAGTCGGGCACGGGGGAAGTTCGTGAGACAGGTTGACCATTCTGGCTCGAGGAGTGGGTTGTCGTGGGGAAGTTGGGAATCGATCAACGAGTATGGGGGAGTCTTGGTCTCCTGTTCCAGTCAAAGAGGGTTGTTGGCGAAGGAGGAGTTCATAGGCATTCCTGAAGGTGATGTTGTTGTTTAGTCTGTCAACCAGACTGGATGTTCGTTCATTCAAGCGGCTGGTATGAAGGGTGATAGTGTCAATGGTGTTGTTCATAAGTTGTCAGATGGCTCGAGTTTCGATAGAAATGGCACGGATGTCGTTGAGGCAAGCAAAGGTAGTGTTTGCCTCAGGGTCAAGCTGGATCAAGGTCTGAAGCAACCCGACATGAGTTCCATTTTCGAAGATTCGGTCTAAGGAGTTTTGGGTGATGGATCTGGTGATGGTTCGTTCACATTCTGGAAGATTATTCGGGTCAGCCTCACTGGCTTCTCTCTCGATAATGATCGAGCTAGGTCCTCTCGACGAGGGAGGTGAGTTCACCGGTGACTGCATGTAGGGAGGAGAGGGAGCAGAGTCTTTTAATGCTCGAGGGGAGGATTGGAAGTTCTGAGACATTGTTAGGGTGGAAGAGGATTGGAAGGGAGTTCTTTCGGGAGGGTTCAAGTTTCGAGGTGAGGCTGGCTCTGAGTTCTAATGGATGGTCCAGAGGTCGTCCAACTTTAAATAGTCTTTTGTCCCTCCATCCTTCCCGTGGTTCATCAAAGGAGGAGTTTAATACATATCTAAGCTGTTCAATGTGATACTCAAGCCTGACTCTGATCAGTTCCAGATTGAGCATCTCGCGTTCCCATTCTTCTTGTTCGTTGTCATCAGAGTTTCGCACAGGTTTCCAGTCCAAGAAAATTCCAGGGAGATAGGGTAAGGGTGATAAGGATTTCGGAACAGGGGGTAAGGCGATGTCGTTGGTCATGATTCGATGAGCTAAGGCAGTGAGACTTGACATGATCTGGCTGTGTTCGGGATAATCGTTAAGTGTCAAAGGTTGTGGCGCTGCTTGTAGGTGTCCAAAATTTCCTGTGCATTGGCAAATGACTCTTCTGGTTCCCACGTGGTTTCGGTGACCGAATATCCTTCCCAGCTGGTCAAATACATCACCTGTTTGTTCCGAAGCTTCTTATGATTAAGAATAGCTTTAACCTCATATTCTTCTTCTCCATCAATGATGTCAGGAGGCGGTTGCGTGAAGTTCTTCCTGTAGATGTCGTTCTCTGTGTATGGCATGAGAAGAGTGGCGTGGAATACATCGTGGATTTTCCAGTTCTTGGGGAGTTGGAGGTGATACGTCGATGGTCCGAGGACATCTAGGATTTCAAATGGTCCTTCGCGTTTCGGTTTCATCTTTTTGTTGTACTGGGTTTTCAGATTCCTGGAGTCGAGCCACACTTTTTGTCCTTTTTTGAATGGGACGAAGTTTGATCAGCATCGTTCTGCCATTCTTGCTCTAGCCAATTCAAGTGCGGCGAGGGCTTCCCTTCGATCTTCGATGAGATGTTTCATTCTTTCTTCGACGTTAGGAAATTTCGTATTTTCATATGATGTAGGGATCGCCAGTGGTGAATATCCGAGTGTAAGTTCAAAGGGGGTCTTCATCCTATCCGCGTGCCTTCTATTGTTGTAAGTAAATTCCATGGTGCTCAACTTGTAGAGCCAAGTATCTGGGTTTGTCGAACAGAAGATCGAAATGTAGGCTTCGATTTCTTGATTTACTCGTTCTGTGGCTCCATCTCCCTGTGGATGGTAGGTGGTGGTCAGCTTCAATTTGATTCCAAGGAGTCGGAGGAGTTCCCTAAAGGCTCTAGCAGCAAATTGGGGGCCTCTATTAGACAAGATACTGTCAGATAGGCCAAACCTTTTGTAGAGATTGTCAAGTAAAAGTTGGCCCGCTCCCTCTTCAGTTGTCGAAGTGGAGCAAGGAATGACAATTGCCCCTCCTGTAGAACCATGGTCGACCACGACCAGTATGGCATCCTTCCCATCAATTGGAGGTAGCCTGGTAATGAAATCCATTGTGGGCTGCCCAGGGTCTTTTTGATTCTGAACCTTCTATAGGCATTGGGCTTGGTTTAGAAGGTGACCAGTTTATCTTGAATTGCTGACAAGCTCCGCATCCCTTTACATATTTGTTGACAAAGGTTCGCATGCCAGGCCACCAGTAGTGTTCTTTTAGAGCATTAAAGGTTTTGATTTGTCCAGGGTGTCCGGCGGTTGGTGAATCGTGGTACCTTTTCACGATTTCTCATCTCAGGTTTCAGTCATCCGGTATGTAGTTCCTGCCTTTATAGAAAAGCATGTCCTTTCCATCCAAATCCTCGATCGACCAGTCTTCTAGGTCACTTTGAAGATTCTTGGGTCCCTTGTCTAGAAGTCGTTTGATTGCCTCTGTTGCTTCTGTGTCATACTTTTCTGAGGAGGCAATCTTTTCTTGTAGGTCCAAGTCTATTAGGTTAACGAATAAACTTTCCGGTAATAAAGTTTGGTCTTCATTGTCATGGTCCTTATCTGGGATGAAATCTGGCCATCGAGACAGAGTGTCAGACTGGACCATCTTGCTTCCTGGTTGGTAAACGAGTTTAATGTCAAATTCTGATAGGTAGAGTGACCATTTAGCCTGTCTTCAGTTCAGCTTCTGTGTCGACCTGAAGTACATCAGGTTTTTGTGGTCTGAGTGGATAGTTGTCATGAACTGAGATCCCTGGATGTAGTGTTGCCATTCTTGTAAGGCTCTGATCATGGCCAGCAGTTCTCTGTCATAGATCTCATAGTTGCGTTCAGCTGGCGAGAAGGTTTTCGAGATGAAGCTGCAGGAGTGCATTTGTCCGTTTGAGTCTTCCTGCATTAATACTGCTCCAGATGCATATTTTGAAGCATCACATTCAATAAGGAACAGTTTTGAGGTGTCCGCCATTATTAAGACTGGTTCTTCTGTGAATCGTTTCTTTAGTTCGTCAAATGATTCTTGGGCCGCTGTAGTCCAATCGAAGTTTTTGTCCTTTTTTAGTAATTCATTTAGTGATCGGGCTATTTCTGAATATGCCCAAATGAATCACTGGTAGAAGTTGCCAAAGCCCAGGAATGATCGAACCTGCTTGACTGTTTTGGGAATTGGCCAATCTCGGATGCCTTTGAGCTTCGAAGGATCCATCGAGATCTGGCCTTCTTCAATGATCATTCCCAGGTATTCTAGTTTTAATTGTTCGAAAAGGCATTTCTCTGGTTTCAGGTAGAGGTCGTTCTCCCTGAGGCATTGGAGGACCCGTCTTGTGTATTCTCACAATCGGAGTTTATCTTTGGAGAAAATTAGGATGTCGTTCATGTAGATGATTATCCAATGTTCGATGTCTGTTTCTGACATCATGTCTTTGAAGATATCATCCATCATTCCTTGGAAGGTGGCTGGGGAATTGCACATTCCGAAGAACATGACCATAGGTTCGAAGAGTCCTTTGTTGGTTTTAAAAGCCGCTTTCCATTCATCGCCTTTTCGGATTTGAACATTGTTGTACCCCCATCGGACGTCAAGTTTAGTAAAATACTTGGCGCCTTTTAGTTTGTCCATAAGTTCGGGGATCAGCAGGAGTGGATAGGCATTTTTGGTGGTCCATTCATTCAAATACCGATAATCTTGACAGGGTCTGAGCTTTCCATCTTTCTTTTGAACAAAGAAAAATGAAGATCCCATGGGCGATTTAGATGGTTTGATATATCCCTTTTCCAAGTTTGATTTGATAAATTTGTCCAATTCGATTTCTTCCAGCTGTGACAAGTTATAGGCTTTGAAAACTTTGGGTTCAAAGCCTTCCTTCATCTCGATTTTGTGATCCCATGATCGAGACACAGGAAATTGATTCGCAGTCTTTTCGTCGAATAGGTCCAGGTAGTCGTGGTATTCTGCCAGTATTATTTGTTCCAAGGTTCTCTCCTCTTTTGGTGCTTCATGTTTAAGTGCCAATGTTTGGGAGGTTGTCATTTTGAGGTTAATGTAGACTTCTTCTTCTTCCGTCAGATTCATGGAAGAAATTAAAAGTTCCTCGAGTTCGTCCGTTTTCGTAGAGGTTTCCGTCACCTCATTGGGGGTGAGAGGGAGGTCCGCTAGTTCCAATATTGGGGTTGACTCATCATATGGTTCAATCCTTGGTCCGTTTGCCTGTTCATCTGTAATTTCTTCGATTGTTGCCTTCAGGGTATTCCTAAATGAATCTCCTTTGGGTAATTCTCTTTTAGGAAAGAGTCCAGAGAAGTTCTGTTTTGGTTTGATTGCCGGTTGAGGTTTCCAGGTCAGGGTTCCAGCCTTCCAGTTGATCATCGGGTTCTCTTTTTGGAGCCATGGGAAACCTAGGATAATTTGGTTTTTGGAAAGCCCTGTAACCTTAAGTTGTTGACGAGTTGTTTTGTTTTTGATGCTAAAATCCAACTCGATGTAATGGGTAATCGTTCCTTCCTTGTTTCAGGTTCCATCAACATTGTTTACCAGGAGTGGTTCGTCGAGTTTGGTGAGCTCGAGTCCCATTTCTTCAGCAAATTGTCGGTCGATAAAAAGTCCCCCTGCTCCGGAGTCAAGCAGGGCTTTGGTTTTGATGATTTTTCTTTTTTCAATGGGGCCTTGAGATATCGAGCATGGTAATAACATAGTTTTATTCCGGATATCTACCACCAGTACTGAGTAAATAGATAAATATGGAGAGACTGACATCGATTCAGTTCTCCACTTCAAAAATCCATTGCCAGACGACCATATAGATTGTTCTGCTCTTCTTCTTCCATGTCTTCAATCAAGGCCCAGATGTGAGCATGTGCATCTTTGGCATTGTATTTCTTTTTGGTCGGTGGTTCATATTTTTTTGCTGGTTGTTTGCCCTTCTTCTTTGGGCAGTCAGCTGCTCGGTGTCCTTGTTCTTTGCAGAAGAAGCAAGCGCTCTTCCACATGAGTTCAGTTCGTTCTTCGACGCTCATGGCATCAATGTCCATGGCGTTTGGGTCGCGGGGAGTAGGTCTGGTGAAGTTCCAGGTTCTTTTTTCAGTTTTGACGGGAATCAGGATCTTTCCAGATTGTCGTGCCTTCATCCTATTCCTTACGCTCCATCTGGTAGCATAATTCTTGGCAATTTCGTACCATTTTTCGAGGGTGTCAGGGAGTGTTTCAACTTTGTCATAGATGTCTCCTCGAAGTCCAGGGTTGATTGACCTTGCAAAGAGGTCTGTTAGGGCGAATTGTTCTTTCATCCCTGTCTTGATCACGAGTAATTTGAATGCAGATATGTGTTCATTGATTGATTTGTTTCCTTGTCTGATAGTGTGGAGTTGTTCGAAGGCATCGCCTTTTTCGTCTGAGATTTCAAAATCTTTAAAGAGTTTCTTTATGAAATCTGCCCATGTTCCCAGGTTCATTTCTTTGGTTGCTTCGTCAACATGGGAGTCGAGGAATTCTTCTCTCCAGGTGGCAGCCACCTTGTCTGCCATAAATGACAGGGTGAATCCTATTGATTTTTCATCTGTGTCGAAGACTTTCTTGTTGACGTTCAGGTAAAGCAGCACTGCTTTCATCCATGATGTGAATTTGGCATTTTCTCCATCAAAGACCTTGGGTCGGTTTAGATTCAATTCTTTCGGAGATGGAGAAGAGGTGTTCTCTGTGGACATGTTTTCATCCATATTTAAGGCAGTGTTGATTTCCCTTGTGAGGGTTTCGACTCAGGTTTCAGACGGAATGTTGTTTGATCGGGTTTCTGAAGCGTGTTCGGAATCAAATGTGTCAGGTATTGGTTCCGATGTCAGATCAAGTGGCAGTGCTTCGAATGTTTGGAAAGATGGGATATTTCCCCTTCTTGTTTCTTCGGAGAAGATACTAACAGAAAGTAATTCTTCCAGATCGGGGTCTTCTGTGGTTTCGTAGAATTCTTCGTTCGATGATTGAGATACTGATGTTCTCCTTTCTGTTCTTCCTACTCTGGTGTATTGCCTAGCAGTAGTTTCTGGGTGTTGGGTGGTAGTATCCTCAACAGGTCTTTCGGGTTCTGGACTAGGGGTTGCACTGGGTGCCCTGATAGTCCTTCAGGATGTTGTGGTGTCAAGATGGGGTGGCCGCTATGCTAGGTAGCAAGCAGGATAGAGAGTTTTAGCTAGATCTTTTGTTATGACTTGACAAGCAATAAGATATCCAGTAGGATAAATAATGCCTAAGTCGTACTTCAAGACTGAGGTCGAGGTTCGAAGTCACTTTAAGTGTTCGCAAATGACTTAGAGTGTTCAAGAGGAATCAAAGTGTACTAGATACTCAAGGTGTGATTCTCAAGATCTAGCTAAGGATACATAGTGGTACTACTCTAGTATTTATATGAAGTAGTAAGTCCAAGGTGAATAGATAAAACATGTCTCAGACACGTTATGAGACATGTAAGATATCCATCGTGGAGTCGATGAATGTGAAATAGATAAAAGTAAGACATGAAAGAGAGAACAGATGTGAGGGATAGCTATGCGGCAAATGATGGGATCGGGATGTGGATGGAAGGTGCATAGCGAAGTGTAAGAAAAGAAAAAGTACATGCGTACGAGCATGCGTGCGCGCGCCAGGTGCAATCATAACAGGGGTGGAAAAGGTGCAGTAGCGGCGGTGGTCCATGGTGTGGTGTGGCCTGAGTGATGGCGGCAGGTGTTGAGGGGTGGGCCTGGGTCATTGGCGGTGGCGGACACAAGGTCGAACATCGGCTGTCACATACAGCCAACATTCAAAGTAAAACAAGGAGATGACGAATCATCGTCAGCTCCTCGCATGACCTGTAGGTGAAGTGGTAAGTGGGGGTATATTTGTCGGTTATAAGTGACAGCCAGCGGTCGTCTGTGGTGTTGCCTCAGTGATGGCGGCGGGCATTGGGGGTTGGACCTGGCTCGTTGCCGGCGGTGGACATGATGTCAAAAAGAGTTCAAACGTCAGCTGTCATATACAGCTGACGTTCGAACTAATATGAAGAGACGACATTGTCATCTCTTCGTATGGCCTGTGGGTAGAGTGGTAAGTGGGGGTATGTTGAGAGATGAATTGCAGAATGAGTCGCTCTTGTGACTCATTCCGCGATGCACCTTGCGGGTCTCCCTCTTCCAGGGTCTCCCCTCGGTATCTCATACCCCTCTCCTCCAATCCTGGTCTCCAGAAAGCAAGTCCACATCCCTCAACAAGGGAAGGGGCACGGTGCATTGGTTGGTTTGCCTCGGGTCGTGTCTAACACGAAAAAGGTCAGTGTGAGAGGTGGAGGCCAGAGAACAAGATCAACAACAATGTTTAACATTGTTGATCCTTTTTCGGCATCATCCGCGGGTGACCATTTCTAACCACAGCCTCTGTATTCATCCTCACTCACTGTGTTACGTAGCTTAGCGACCTCTTGTGAAGAGATATTACAGATGTGCCATACTTACAGTAAAAAATATGTCAATAGAATAATACGAGAGGTTTATTATTATAATCTAGAGCAAAATCTTGTCCCAGCCCTCTTCAAGTTCTACATCTTCATCTCCTTCGACATCAGGTAAGAGGAACGCAGCCAGAACATCAGAATCATGAACATAACCATGCAAACTCCAGTTGCTGACACATAGCGATGCCTGAGTTGACTGGGCAGAGAGACGATTGCGAACATATGGCAAAAACAGCCGACCGCAACTGAATACATGTTCGACATCAACAGAAGTTGCTAACAATCAAATATATGAGCAGATTTAATGAAATCAGAGGTAGAAACATACCTGGAATGCTTAGATAGTCGAGTGCCATCCGAGAGAGGCAGGGATACGTGGATCGACATTCACTCCACCAGAGGAGGACATTTCCTACTACTTCTGTGTCTGAGGAAAGGTAGCAGTCAATCTCGCCACGGAGATCAGGTGACTTGGACGATGAGGAATTACTGAGGATTGTATCAAATATATTCTTTGCTTTCAAAGGGTTCTTCGACGAAGAGGGATTCTAATAATTTGTGTCAGAATCTGAATGATACTCGAGACTAAAACTCACTGATGAGGATGCAGATGATGCGTGGCTAGTTGGACAATCTGAAAAACTAGTATCCTTCTCGTACCTATCATGAAACTGTGTCCGGAGGAGATCCTCTGCCGTATCAATCCACGTCTGCTCCCAATTTGCTGTCTTGAAATATTCCAGTTTGTACCGCGGATGAAGAACTGTAACACTGATCAGCCTATACAAAACAAAAAAAAAACAGGTGTGCCTACTCATCGCAATACAATAAGCCTTGGATTCATCAGTTCGAGAGTAATAGCGATTGAGAGTCTTCTTTGCAAGTCCAAGGGCAGCACGAATGGCCAGAGAATATGAGGCGTCATTTGCCTTAGTTGTTAAGCGGTCGTTGATGTGGTCCATGACGGGGATAACATTGGCGAGGTTTGGTGTTTCACAAGAGAAAAATTGCGTAGCATGTTTGAGGACCTGGAGTGGAATGAATAAGCCAACGAGTGTTGAAAGAGCCATTGAAGATAAACACCATGACTAAGCATCCACAAATTGCATAGCCACCAGCCCACTTACCATTAACACATTGTTTAACTGTTCAATGATTTTCCATTCCTCCTCGCTCAGCTCAAATTCTCTCACATTGTTCTTGCAATCCCCGGTGAACCTTTCGAAGATGTTTCGATATTGGAGCACGAAGGTCAGCATGTCATATGTTGAATTCCACCTTGTTGTGACATCATGAGGTATGAAGCATTCAGAAAGATCATTGTCCTCAGCGCCGACACATTCCTTCCAGGCTGGAAGAAGTAGAGTCATTGAGTTGATGATCTTGAAAGCCAACTTTCGAATCTAGCATTTCTATGTGAGTCTGGGCTGTCTTATAAATTATAACCACTTACTTTAACCAGTACCATTTTTACAGGTCACGTCACCTCTTGCAAAACTCGGCGTTCAGCTTGGGACATTGCAGCCAACTCGTCGACCCAGCCATCAATATCGTCCTCGGGATCTCCATCGCAGTCTTGCCACTCTTCAAGTAATTGCTCCCTGGTTGTCGTTTCTTCATATTTCATGTCGCCCGCAAGTTCAAGAAGATCAGTGTCGTCAGCTTCATTGTCGTTATCGTCATCTGAATCGTCAGTTGCTTTTCCTTTCTTCTTCTTTACATCAAATTGTTTGACCAATGTACGTGCCACCAGGTTGTTGACATGTAAGAAGCAACACGTGTGGTTAGCGGCTGAGAATTCGGGCAGCAGGTCCTCGAGCTCGCTGATCATGACATCCTTATTTGAAGCATTGTCGCAAGTGATGCTCAAGATCTATTAAATGCGAACACTGGTGAGTTGAAGTATATTTCTAGGCAATATTAACTTCTTACTACCTTGTCTTCAATACCAAATTCCTGTAGAACATCTGCGAAGGCAATAGCGAGGTTTATTCCACTATGCGACTACAAAAGACAACCAACAGTGAGCAATGAAAGTACTTTCTGAAGACAATGACATATCCCTACTTTTGCGACTTCCACAATATCTAGGATCAAGCAAACAGGTTCACCTTTATGCTCAAAGTGAACAGTTACAGCTATGAAAGCACGGTGGTTTGGCGATGTCCAGGCATCGGTGGCGAAGTGGAGTTTGCCATCACATTTCTGGTAAGACATTACTTGACTTGTCATTCACACAAATTGTATTACTCACTCGAAGCATAGCCGCAATACGCTGGCATGAACGTGTGAAGACCATATGAACATCACGAGACACGGTTGTTCGAGAAGGTAAGTAATATTCCAGGTGTCCTGTCTTCATCAATTTCTTGAATCCTCAATCCTCAATGACAGTAAAGGGCCGTGCATTCTCTGTCACCCAGCAAACAAGCTCTGCCCTGTTATTTCTTCAGAAACATGTACCGGGAGACTAGAGGACCCATATCTTGTTTCTGTTTTTGTATGTTGCCAATGCGAGTATGTCACCTTTCCTTTACCTAGTGTTCGAAGGTCCGGTTAGGTCCAGTTTTTGGGTACCCAGAGGCTCTAACCGGGACCGAGACCAGTTAGCCTTTGTTCCCAGACCCACAATAACCGGACCTAACCACAAATAACCGCTTATAACCAGTTAGTTGCGGTTAGTAACTGATTAAGACCGAAAATATTAAAAACCGGTTATAACCGGTATTAACTGCATGTTTGTGACTTAGTACAATTTATTGTCCTTCATGTAAGCTTCAAATCGACCCTGGGAACGTTAAATTCGGTAAAGAACTGACTGAGTTATGATTTTATTACATGCTATCTACTCTTTTGACCGATATTTTATGGTTTTAACCATAACTAAATCAGTTCTTGACCTAAAATTATGGTCCAGGGCTTGTTTTAATGGCAAAAATGAGGGCTACAAATAACCGGTTATAACCGGTCAGTAACCGGTCCTATAACCGCAAAATAACCGGTTAGATACTTCTCGAAAACCATTAACCACTAACCGCGGTCCGGTTATTTGCGGTTAAGGTCTGGTTAGGTCTCGGTTATTTTCCGGTTAATTAACCGGACCTTTAAACACTACCTTTACCCTTGACCAAGAAAGCTGCTGCAATTGAACTGTCCTTGGATTTAGAAAGGACTTCTCAGGCCTCTGTTGCGTTCTTCGTATCCGATGCCGCCTTCACAGTTTCGACACCCCAGCAAAGTCTTGCATGTTTATGCATGTTACTAGTAGATCCAGCATCCTTCTTATCCAAGTAGCGGCGGACTGTCTTGCCACAGCCCTTCGCAAAACATTTGAACTCATGGTATTGACGGCCTTCGTCGCCGTGGCCAATCGATGGTACAGGATAGAAGAAGGCGTAAATTGGTGCATTCCATTCTTGTTGTAAGCATTCTGAATTGTTCACGGTTAACATGTCTTGTTGTCAGATAAGATTCAATCTTACTTAGTTGAGCTTCCACATCTTCCTCGTCCTCCTTGTCCTTATCTTCATCATCACTGACTTCGATCACAGTAGGCTGACATGAGGCATTTTTGTTTGAAGAGTTTGGGTTTGGTGTTAGGATATCTTGTTCAGGGTCGCTGCCGGTGGAAGTGGGAGCCTAACATGGACAGCTGTCAGACCCTTTTCAGAGAGAAGCATGTTCTAATTTTACCTCGTTGATATCTGTGCCGGGATTTTGATTGATATCTGCTTGCTTCTTATTCTGTCGCTTCTTTGGAATCCAAGACTTCAGAGCATCAACAGCCTTGCATTTAATAGCAGGTACACATCCAGATTGAGTAGGTTTACCACTCTCAGTATCACTGGGATTGTTAGCCATAGTGCTAGGCAACATTTGCATGATTCAAAACACATCTTTTTCTTCATCGGGAGGCTTGGTACTGTACAGATATATATTACATAACCTCTTCTGTGTCAGATCTGCTGATGGGTACAGGGGGGTCACAGGTAGCTGTGCGCCAACCCATACCCATACCCAGTGGTACCCATACCCATGACCCGTGCGGGTGGGCCCAACCCATGCATATCCCTACTCCTTTTGGCCATTGGTAAGTTCCTGGGTCGACTAATGTGTTTGAGAGTTGCTAAACGAAACTACCAGTGATACTACTTGCATATAACGTGCTCTGTGGAGACCAAAAAATGAACAATGGGTCCGATGGGATGCAGGGGGGACAAGGAGGATGAGATGGGGGACAGGGAGGACAAGGTGGGGGACAGGGAGGATGAGGTCAGCCTGCATGTCATTGTGAGTGTTCCATCCGCTCTATGAATCGATGAATCAAATGAACTTCCTATTTCAGTATGGTTTGAGAGCCCCCCCCCTCCGTATATGCCTTGAACATTGTTCGTAGTATGTGGTAGTTTTGCATGAACATCGCAATCTTCAATCTGTGATTTTTGAAAATCAAACTGAGTCGTCATAGTGCACCTCTCCGAATGACTGCGCATATGGAAAGATTCAGGTTTTGTGAGTGTACGGGGAAGATTTGCTTTGCGGGACTACAAATGTGAATCATCTAGCTAAATTGATACTTGAAGGTGGGCATGAAGAAGAGAAAATGGACGACATACCAAATATCCTTGAGGTCATACTGACATTTTGTGTCTGGTAGTGTCATTCCTCTCCAGCGGCTATCCCAGACATCCTTCTCCTCTTGCTGGAATGTCGGGGGCTTGCAGCCATCTGGATATAAATGAACCCCCCCTAGGTGAAGGCCGCTCCCTAGGGAGAAAACTCGGGTGGTATAGCGACCGTCCTTGTAAAGGCTGGAACTTCATAAAGTTCCAAATATAACAGTTTATGCTTCATGTTATGTGACATTTCAATAGATGTGTTCTAAACCAGTATTAACTCCTGCTTGGTATGTATTTCTTACAAGAAATTTTTTAAATTGCTTCTTGAATTGTTTTTTAGATGCAAATTGCTTTCTTCAATGTTGCAGCAGCTTATGCAATGTCTTTAGGATGTTTGGCAACTCAGTTGGCATTGACTTCTTCTTAATTTTGCACCTCCTTGTCTCAATCTCGTGTCTCTGGTTCTCAGACTCATGCATCAACATTATCTCAGCTGCGTGCTACAGTCTACTTCTTCATCTTCAGGTAAGTATTCAAAAGACAGTCAATGACATATTACTCACAATGACATATTACTCACTATTTACCAGTGGAAACACATAACTGTGAGCCCACAGTCTTTGGTGGCTCAAATCCCTGACTGATTCACAGAAAGAAGTAGAATCTTCCAGAACCCATTTTCACTGGGGACCATCTCTTTTCCTACTTTGTCAGTACTTATTGATCTGAGTCCCAAAATATATCTTCAGTGCAATGATGATTTTCCCCCCCTAGAACCATTAGTGGCATCACATCATGGATGTCTGGTGTGCATTTCTTGTGTTTATAATAATAGAGATCAAGGGGACATGATTTCTATGTTGTAGCTTGAAGTGCTGCTCCTTAACCTCCCAGTACTATGAGATGCTATAGCCAGTCTGCCACATGACATTTATCATATACAGTTGCTGAGCTATGGGACTGTCCATTTGTTAAAACAAGTGGAGCAGTCTGCAGTCAACCAAGATGTCATAAGTAAGGTGAGAATTCTGTTACACACTGGCAGAAGCTGTGCGATATTAGGTGGGCTTGCTCCCAACAGAGTGAAAGATAGCATATTTAGGTAGGCCAAGTCATATTGCCATACATGGTCTTGTGGTATGCCTAGTGCTTCGAGATCTGCTGCAGTCAATAGAGATAGCTCAGAATTCACCATGGTTAGGCCTTGTACTATGGCGGTTGTGTGTTGTCTCCTGGGTATGATGTTGTCATTCCTCCAATTGGTAAGGTGTATGTCTGTTGTATCCTGACCAAGAACCTTCTGAACCCAGAAAATGGGCCATCAGTGCTAGCCCTTAATGAGATGTTAGCAACACAATATAGAAAGATGAATGAAGGACATATGTGATGAACTTTAGAAACACAGGTGAAAGGTTGATGTTGGGGAAAGAGCAAAGTCTGAAGAGGGCACTTATACAGCCAGTGGTCTAGCTCAGCTTCTAAAAAAAGGCCTGAAAATACAAGAAGCAGTTTTGTGAGAAGAACCACAAGAATCACACTGCACATGAGTTGAATAAACAGATAGATATTTTTGTGTTTATAGCTGCTCATGCCATCAAAGACAGCATATGTGACTGCTATCTGAATTATTCTACTTGCTGCTATATTTAAACTACTTGCAATAACAAAGAGTATGCATACTATAAATGCTCTTGCCCATCAAAGGGATAAGTGTTATAACCTGGCTGCTTTGAGTGCCACAGATTACTGATTTGTCTTCAGGATATGAAAGATGGTGGATTTCATTACCAGATTCAGCTGACAAGGGAAAATAAGCACGTGATCTATTGTTTGGCCTTATATAAGGCAGGTGCCACATTTACAATCATTCAACAACAAAATAGATGCCTCCTCATGATCCACCTATGTACATTTTTACACATATTGCTCATGCTTGCTATTCTCATTTTTCTTTAATGTATACTTATTGGAACTATGTGATAAATGACACTCAATAACTGAGGTGGCAACAACACAGAGATGGAGAAATTAGGGGCCAGTAACTGTATAAAGGAAACTGGGTATATAACTAGCATATACCCAGTGCTACTTAACATTGTTCAATTGGCTCTATCCAGTACCCATCTTTATTTGGAAATATTACTTTTTTTGGATGCAAAATGGCTGTTGGTTTTCTTTAGAATGGGTTTTTGGGTGCTGCTTCTTTCTCTTTGATTCAAAAATAGATACAGGAAATAATTGATCATTTCTTGTTTTTTATGACTAATCCCTTGCCCTTCTTTATATATTTCTACTTCTATTGTTGATTCAAATATAATACTTGCCTTTCTTGCAGTTGAAAATTTTCCCTGTATTGTTGTATTGTGGTACCTACATTGATAGATTTGTAAACTAGACTGTTGATAGAATAAACTACAAATAAAGCAGGAGAATTTATTCATATTTTATATAAATTCATTCTCTACTATTCTTCAAGTTATTTCTATCATCCTCTATTTTATTGGGGTGTTAAATATCATTCATTATTAGTGCTTGGAAGTCCGGTCTCAAGACTGCAAAAAAAAACTGCAAAATGACCGGACCAGACTGGAAAAAGACCAGACTGCTGGTTCAATTGCCCCTACCTAGTACCCACCTTTATTAAGAAATATTTTCTTTTTTGGTTGAAAAATTGCTGTTGATTCTATTTTAGACCTGGTCTTTGGACACTGCTTCTTTAGATGGGTGTGCCTTCTTTTATTTAACAATAGATATTGGGAATAATTGAACATCTGCTGCTTTATGTATATAAATAAATGATTTTCACCTATAATAATGCTTATCTAAAAATAGACTATTTTGCAATGGACGGTCAGGTCCTCAAGGACATCGCCTCCTTCGGAAACAAGGTCGTCCCAACTACCTGGATGGCCAAGTTATCCCGATGGAGTTCGCCATCGTCTGTGCCGCGTATGTCGTCCTCTTGATCATATCCTCAGGCTCCCCATATCTGATACTTCTCCTACTAGGACCACCTCTCCAGCTCCTATGCCAGAATTTCTCATGGACTTCCTGACTGTCCTTACTTCAAACAAGTGCAACTGTCTCTTTGGCATTGACACCATCGCTGAGAGAGCTTGGACCGAGATAAAGATTGGTGATGCAAGCGTTGTAGTACCCAGTGATGACAGAAAAGGCTACAACCAGGAGAAGTTCATCCCTGTTGCATTTGCTTTTGACAAGGAGAAATCAAAGTTTCAGGTGCACGGCAGATGTGCCAAAGACCACAGGCACATGAATGGAAGGCCAAAGCCACCACCACCGCCACTGAAATAGTGTGCATCAAACCTACTGATTTTCGAATGGCCGTGTAAGTGTTGTGGCTGACACCAACTGCAGTGTCTGAATTCTTTAATGATCTCGATCTGCGCTTAAGGACAGAACATCCCCAGTTTTGAATTCCATTATTTCCATTTTGCCTTGTTTTTGTAAAAAAAAAAAAAACCATTTATCTGAATCATCTTTGTCTGATTATTTAAAATATAACTGTGTAAAACCGTCTCTGCGAATCATTTTTTACTTGTGGCTGAGGGCTGCTGGTTGTTAGAATTTTTGCCAGACACAAACTTGACGTGCCTTTGCACCTGCAGGAAAACAATCCAGGCGCAGCAGTGTTAGTGACAACTCCATGTGTAATTTTTTAGCCAATTCTAATTTACTTTTTTGTCTGAAAATCCTGCATGCATTGAATCTTCAAAATAAAATACAGTGTAAAATTGATGTCCACTTCTGCATCTGTAAATGTCACTTTTCAATTTTTAATTGATCTAATAAAATACTGCAGAAAAGAAAAAGTACACAGTACCATCATTAGTCTTTTCATGCATCCAATGAGGCTGTCTATGCAGGCACTTGTTTGTGGGCACCTGTGTTGAACATAGTTCAAAGGTCCCTTGATCATGTAATCAGAGGATACATATGCTGTAGTCACATACTATATGTGGTCAGCATGTGCAAAGGGACCAGATAAGCAAATTCTGCTCTACTGTACCATCCCTCAACCTTTAAGCTTCTGGAAAAATCAGGCATATATATGGTGTGTATTTGAATATCTCTGCTCAGTCCTATAGCCATTTTTTCTTGTTGAAGGAGAGAGAGAGACAAAAAGATGTGATTTTCATTACATGTATACAAATAATGGGTCCAGGAACAGTACTACAGACCTCTTCTACTGCAGAATCTTTTACATATTCAAAATTGGACATATTATGTGAGCTTAATTCTCAGATATGAAAGGAATTGGTGCAGCACAAGTGCATAAGTTCAAGCTTTTACAAAATGGCATGACAGAAATGGTGGGGAATGCATCTGTCACGGCAAATTTTGTAGATGCCGTAAAAGGCTTGAGACACTCACCTGATCCAACACTGGCTTGGGGGCCTCCATCAAGGGCAGGACCAGCAGGTATCTCAGGCACTGGAGATACAACAGACTGGTGACTTGCAGCATGTTGATGGCATCGACAATAGGTGCTGCATCGAAAGTGGGGGCAGGGACGGGGGAGATGAAAGTGAAAGATGAAACACCACTTGGCCCAGCAGAGGCCTGACGAGTGGAGGCAGGGTTGGAGGAGATGGAAGAGAAAGACGAAACACCACTTGGGCCAGCAGAGGCCTGATGAGTGGGGGCGGTGACGGTGCGAGGTGGGGCAGAGACGTAAACGGACTCAGTAGCTAACTTGTGCTTCTTGGCTTTTGGCGTCACTTCGACGTCAACGTTCTTGTCATCCTCCGACTCGGCCTCAGGGTCAGAGTCCTCCACAATCTGTTTCGACTTGATCTTGGACTTTGAGCCACATGAAGTGGCAGGTTTGACGGATTTGACAGGTTTGATGGAGGGGTTGGCGGGAACTGGGAATGTCATAATGCTGATGATGTTTCTGCTGTGGTACCCTGGCCCAAGTTCCTGGACGAGGATGCCAACCATGCATGGTGGCTTATTTGATGCTTTGCACATACCGCAGCGGGTACTGCCCGGATGCCAGAAGGACCCACTAAAGTTCTTTTTGGTAACAGCTTCCTTGACGTGGGTGATATAGGCCTCCAGGAGGGGGAGGTAGCTAGGAGGGATGACACACTTCAAGTCATGATGAATGCAGTCCAGGCAATGCTGGTTGCCAGTCAAGGTGATGCCCGTCAGTGTCAGTGGCTTTGTCGTTACTTTTGTCTTGCCCTTACGAGGCAGAGGAGTCTTGGGTTGACGTTCAGCACCAAAGACGGAGGGCAGGATGGTCAAGCCAGTGTTTGCAATAGTTGCAGAGTTGATGGCATGAGCGAGGCTGCTATTGGCCACCCTGCTGTTTGAGGTGAGTCGCTTGCGTTTAAGGGCTAAGGTAAAGACGGTTAGCAAGAAAACAAAGCAAACTGACAAAGTAAAACTTACTTTCCCCTGCAGGGGCCTTGCGCTTCCCATCCACCTTGGCTGATGGCTGTAGCTGATCTTTGGTTGCAACAGGAGCATGAGTTATTGTGATCCCACGATGAATGAAAGCGAAGCGTACCAGGGTCAACTTGGCCCATTGGAGGGCCTACCTCAGCCTCACTGTCACTCTTAGCCTCACCATCAGTTTTGACATTGCTGCTGGGCTTGGCATCTTCTGAGTCTGGCTCTTTGCCGGGCTCATCAAGAGCAGAGGAAGTCTTGACAGGGGGGAGCAGATTAGAGAGGCAGAACAATAAAAAAGGAGAAATTGACTCACTGACTCCTTCTGAGCTGACGGTTGATCGGACACTGACACAAACAGAGGCAGCTCAGACAGTGCAGAGCCATCTGTCTCCAATGGTGCAGAGTCACCCATCTTGTTGGGCTTGTCAGACATGTCTTGGATGTCTAAGGTGGACGAGGCAGCATGAGGGGTGGTGGCAGATAGATCATTGGGAATGATGAGTGGCGGGGCCATGTTGATATCGCCATTATGGGAAATGGGAAGAGAACCAGGATCAGCTGGCTCCTGGCCAGTGGTGGGCCCCAAAGACATGAGACCTGGAGGAGGTCTTTACACTCCCCCACCTGTTCCACGTGGACTCCACGGACTCCACGGAATCCATGGACAATCCGTGGACTTTTTACAATTTTTTATCAGATTTGATTTTGGTGAAAACACCTGCCAAATTGCAAATTTTAGTCCACGAAAAGTCCACGAAAAGTCCACACAATGTCCATTTTAGGTGTGGACTCCATGGACTATACGTGGACAATGCCATGGATTTTGTGGACTGCTCTTTACTATATTAATAATAATAGCAAAAAAAATAAAATGCCATAGTGGAGGTTTGAACCATTGACTGACAGAGTATTACTATTGCCGCGCTGTAGTCACCTGCAGAAAGTTGGTATATATAAATAACCAATTTTGGTTATACATATACCGAGCGTCGTCGGCAAACCGGCAACCGGTGACCGAACGATGGTGACGCGGCTGCAACGTTGCCACGTCACCATCTTTGTTCGCAACCACCACCACCACCACCAACGCTCGCCACAACCACCACCACAACCACCACCACCACCACCACTACTCACCACCACCACCACTACATCATCATCATGCGGACCACCCGCTCCACGGCCTCAACGACGCGCAGCGGCGCTATCCGCGACCCCGTCGCTACCGCCGCCGCCCCAAATCGCCGCAAACGACAGGCGTCGAACGCGGACGAGGTCGCCGACAAGCGACCGCGAACCGACCGCACCGACGATGACGACGCCGACGACGGAAACACCAGAAACGAAGACGCACCGGACAGGGACGAGGACAAGGGAGAGGGCGACGAAGGCGACGACGCCGCGGGAGCACCCGCTCGACGCGGGAAGGGACGGGGACGAGGGAGTGCACGCGGCGCGCGGGGCGGGCACGGGCGCGGGGGACGAGGGCGGGGAAAGGGGTCCCGACGAGGGAAAAAGACTGGGTACGTACGTCTCCCATCCCCCCTCGTACGTTGGCTGACCGGTTTACGCAGACGCACGGGCGAAATGAGGGCAGCCGAGGACGCGGCCGCCGAAACCCCCACCCACCTCACCCCGTACGTCCCCCCCTCCTCCACACCTCCCGTTTACTGACCCCAGCCCCCGAAACCAGGTCCGAGCAGGTGCTCGAGGCCAGCGGCATCGCCGTTGCGCCTCCAGCACGACCCCGCACCGCGGGTGGCCCGCGTATGCCCCCACGGCCCACCGTTCGCGCCTCGCGTCAGCGCCGCCCTGACGATGACGATGCCGATAGCACCGACGGCAGCACCGAGGACAGCGGTGCTGCCCGTCGAGCTGCCGTCAAGTCGGGTAAGCGCCCAGCGGTGTCCGCGGGCACCAACGACGAGGACAGCAACGACGACGACGAGCAGCGCGGCAACGACGACGACGAAGAGTGCGGGAACGACGACGACGACGAGCGCGGGAACGACGACAAGCGCGGCGACGACGAGGAACAGGCGCACGGCGAGGAACAGGCGCACGGCGAGGACGAGGAACAGGAGGATGGCGAGGACGAGGAACAGGAGGATGGCGAGGACGAGGAACAGGAGCACGGTGACGACGAGGAACAGGAGCACGGTGACGACGACCAAGACGAGAACAGCACCGCGGGCAGCGGGGATGAGGACGGCGAGTCCGACGACGGCAATGTCATTGGTCAGGCCGCCGCCACCGCTGCTGCTGCCGCCGCCACCGCTGCTGCTGCCACTGCCGCCGCTGGTGCTGGCTCTAAGCCCGCCGCTGGTGCTGGCATTAAGCCTGCTAAGCCCGCCGCTGGTGCTGGCGTTAAGCCCGCCGCTGGTGCAGGCGCTAAGCCCGCCGCTGGTGCTAAGACCACTGCCCCCACCATCACTGGTGCTAAGCCGGCAGAGCCCGCAGCTACCACTGCTGCTGGTGCTAAGCCCGCAGAGCCTGCAGCCACCGCCGCCCTTGCTGGCGCTAAGCCTGCCACTGTCGCTGGTGTCGGTAAACCCGCAGCTGCCACCGCTGGCGTTGGTAAGCCTGCAGCCACCTCTGCTGCTGTTAGTAAGCTTACAGCTGCTGCCTCCGATGAAGAAGGCTCCTTTTCATTACAAGGAGCATCCCGCATCACGGGAGGTATTTTTCGAGGCCGTGCAGCTGGCAATGCACCCAATATGGCTGATTTTGGATCTACTAAGACATCTGACAACTTGGGATACGTCCGTGGGATGTTGTTTATGTACACGTCCCCATCTACTGTCGGAGCCTTGGACATCGCTATTACGAAGGCGGATTTTCAAATCAGGTGTGAAGTGACAGAGGATGTCATGGAACTCGTTACGGAGATTCTCAAGAGAGACTCTTCACTTGAAGGTATGTTTCGAAACTCATTTGTATTAAAGAAATTCTAACTTTATTTTCTTAAAAGGTAAACCTATATACTTTCACGAAGAGGGCTATTGGATTCTTCGAGGACGTGTCGGTCAGGAACTTACGGATAAAGCACCCGTGAAATGGGTTACGGAGAGTGGAAATTATATGTTACGTGTATTTGTAAGTTTATTTTCAGTTTGTTTTGGTAAAAAGACTAAGAAATTATTAGGTTCCTGAGTCTTTTGGTTTAGCAGCTTCCAGTGTTCCTTCTTCTCGCTCTGTATCTGGGTCTGGGTCTCGTGCTGGTTCATTGGTTCCTTCTGTTTCTGACTCCCCTCATAATTTTCCAAACCCTTCCGACCACGAAGAAATCCTCACCGCTTTGGGGGTTGATCTTACTCTCGCTAAGTCTTCTGATGGAGCACGTTCTATGGCGGATTATACGATTTTCATCTATTACGAAAAGTGGAAGGCCATTGACCAGGCCCATTCTACATACCAGAACCTAAAGAACCAGCAATCGTGGTCTTTCCGTAAGCTCATCAAGAAAGACATTATCGACATGATTACCGGTCGCTCGAAATATTTTTCCCATTCTCAGAAAATCTTCCCGCTTATTGTCAAAAATTCCGACTTCGCTGGGATGCTTGCATGGCTCGACTCAAATGGTACACTGCCATCAGAAGAGATCTGGCATGTGGAAAAGGCGGTTTATACGATCAACGACTTGAAGGCTTGGGTGGACAATGGCGGAACATTGGATCCAAAGAGTAAAAGAGCAAAGGAGAAGGGAAAAGGGAAGGAGAAGCAGAAGGGAATTTCGCATAAGAAAGGTAGTACTAGTCGAAAGCAGTAGGTTTTTCTTTTTCTTTTTTAAGTTCATTTCCCATTTTTCTTTTGTATTATAGTTTTTTCTGCTTTGTTTTTGCTCTGATTGCTGTTTGTGAAATCTGGGCTCCTGCATGTACTACTTGGCTACTATCTGGGATAGTGAAATCTGGACATTGGCTTGATATTGGGTCTAAAATATATTCTATGCTGCTCTGGATCTTGGGATATTATTACCTTGGCTGGTTTTCACTTCTGCCGCTAAGCATCATGACACATATCAATCCTGTCGCTGCTGTTGGCTCAGACCAGAATCCATTTCCTGATATCTTATTCCAAAGCTTTGCTGAGTTTGTAGCTGAAAACTTTAGCTCTAAAGTATCCTTGAGCACAGTATTACTTGTTCTGTTTTCGATGACAGACAATCCTGATTTGCTTAATCTCCATGCTCGCCAAAAACATCCACGTACCTCTGATGAGCGCAAAAGTGTCTTAAATGGATGGATAAAATCACTCTCTCGGGCAATACAGCTAAAGCTAAATGACAAGGCTCTTGAATTGTTTAAGGATGATGAAAAGTCTAAGGCAACACTATTGCAAGAAGACTTGACATCTCCTCTTGCTCTTAAAATAGACAAACTAGCTGATGCTCTGGATTTAACTCCATATCGTGAAGATCGACTTCGTACAAAATTAAAGCCAATATCTTATGATGCGATCAAAGGAGTTCGTCTAATTTGTCCTCCTTCTATGCAGTGTTCAACACTACAATGTGGCAAACACAACATCGCCCAATACACCAAAACTCGAGATATACCAAAGGTTACTTTGATTGAAGGAACTACTATACATGAAAATGCAATGGTGCTTACTGGTGAATGCTCAAAGTGCAAAACTCTGTATATGGCCGATCATGAAACTGCAGTACTTCCACACAGCACAGACAAAACTAGGGTGTATCTTAATAATGCCAAGTTCCTTAAAGTAGGGGCCAATCTTTGGGTTGACAGAGTTTTCTCGGCAGCTGTGATAAATGGCATGTATAGCTTTCATGCATCAGCAGCAGCATATACCGAGTTCTGGAATAATAGCTTTGGAAGAAAGACTACTCGACGACAAATCTGGGATGCATTTGTTCAAGAATCTGTTCGCACTATTTCTAGTGTTAGTCAAATCGACTTTGAGACTGCAGATAACCTTGACATTGAAAGCCTTACTGAAACAGCATATGATATTCTTGGAGAAGAAGGTCTTATCCGTGTTGCAGATGGCCATGAATGCAGTGAATGTACACAACCATATAAAGCAACTGCAGATATCATTCTTGATGCTGGACTCAATAATAATGATCCTGCTGCTATGGCTAATAATGATGAAGGCCGTCAAGTTCCACCATTAGCTGTCAACCACATTAATCCAGTACCTCAAACTGAGGAAGAGATTGATGAAGAACAAGCTGATAATACAATGGCTGTGGATCATGCTCCTGTTAAAATGGTTGTTCTTGATGGAATTGTAATGGGGCCAACACATTGTGCATTTGAAAATTGTTCTTCTGACTTGAACAATGCCCGAGGTGGTGCATTTTGCAATTTCCATGAACTTGACTTTGGAAGACGCTGTCGAGTCACAAATTGCCCACATAATAAAATCAATGGAACACAAGCCTGTCAAGAGCATCAGCCTGAATGGCGAAAGTATACTCAAGATCATAGCCGCAGCACACTTTCAGGTGTTAGACGCGTTCTGAAAAGACCTAATGAAAATATTCAACCTTGGCAACAACCTCTTCAACGAAATGTCCAACCTCATGATGAAAATGCTGAAGAACGACCAAAAAAGAATTACTTTGGTCCTTCAAGATTTTACTGTGTTGAAACTATTTGTGCACCTTGTGGAGTTGTAATTGCTTGGACAAAATTTGTAAAAGCTGAATCTCCAACCAATATCTTGGAATTCTTGGAAAGAGTGTACCCCACAGAAGAATCTAGGCCTGATTATGTCTGCATTGATAAGGCCTGTCTTGTTCTTGCAAGAGCTATATCATTAAAAAAATGGGATAGCTGGCAGAAAACTACACGAATGGTTGTTGATTCATATCACTATATCAATCACCGAGTTACCGACTTTTTATGTCGCAAGTGGTGCAATCCAGCCCCACTTGATGGATCTGCCCCAAATCTTGTTGTAAAGGACACAGACAAAAATGGACGGGAATATTTTAAGCGAGCATTTAACACACAGGTATGTCTTAAATTTGAAAGTATAATTCATTTTACTAATGTATCAAATTCTAGGCATGTGAACACTTGAATTCTTGGTTGGGTGGATATGATTCTATTCTCAAACGCATGAAGGGCAAAAACTTCAACTGGTTTTTGCATGTGATGATCTTTCACCACACAAAATTAGTTTTGGAAAAACAAGAAAGGAAGAAAAAAGGTCTGCAAGTGGAAAGTGATGAAGATGAGGATGAGGAAGATGGAATGGAAATTTAGCTTGTACTTGTATATACTGTATTTTATAACTGACTTTGTTCATAACTGACTTGATATTTATGCTTGAAATCAATGTTGATTTTGATGTATTTCAGTTGTAAGCTCTAAGCTATACAAATTCTATTTTAAGTCCATAAAAAATCCGTGGACAGTCCATGGACAGTCCGTGGACTCCATGGACAATCTACAAAGATCTAACTACCTTGATATTTTTGGATAATCTGTTCAAACTCCTTTCAAGTCCATGAAAAGTCCATGGCAAGTCCACAGAAAGTCCACAGAAATATAATACTAACTTATATTTCTTCTAAGTCATTCAAGTCCACAGAAAGTCCACGAAGAGTCCACATGCAGAATATTTAGTGTAAAGTCCATGGGTTGGACTCTTCGTGGACTTTGTGTGGACTTTGTGTGGACTTTTTGTGGACTGTCCATGGACATCCGTGGACTAATTTTTACAAAAGTAAGAAATACACCATTAAGTTGAAAGTCCACGGATTGTCCATGGAATTCCATGGAGTCCGTGGAGTCCATGCGGACAGGTGGGGGACTGTAAAGTACAGAAAACTCATAGAGATCCACATGGAGGGCATTTTACTAAGCTCCCAAACTATATCAAATCGATTCTAGGGTTAATTATGTTTCGATTGGGCCAACAATCGGCATCGACAGCCCCCTAGTACTTGCAAAATGCGAAGTGTATCTGCAGTCCATCAGCTGGTGGAAACTATGTGCCAAACAATGGTAAATAATAACCGAAAAATGAGTGGCATCTCCATCTACATAGCTGGGCTGATCGCAACTCATCACCTATCTTTTACTTTGAAGATGGGACTGCCAACTTCAAGCGTCAATTGTGGGCACAGACCCAGGCCCCAGGCGCTTATTAGAAATCAAGAAAGCTGTTTAACATTCAGAATTATACTATTATACTACATTATCTTACAATCTCTTTCGCCGCCTAGCACGTCTAATATTACCGTCATCTATACTAGTCCCTTTGACCTCGATATTTTCCGACTCTTCTTGAAGACGGAATGACAAAGCCAAGGCCTTATCAGCACTCAGCCGTCGTTTCTTTGCAGGTGGCCCCAGAGAAGAAAGGTTGTTTGAAGTTGTAAGGGTAGAAATTGGTGATAACACCAGTGGTGGTGAAAAAGAGGATGGCAAGGATGACCGTGATAATAAAGATAATAAAGAGAGAGCAGCAGTGGCCTCGACTTTGGCTTTGGCAGCCATCCATTTTCGCTTCTGCTTCTGAGACTTTGACATTGCCTTCTTTGTCTTGCCTTTACGATCAAGTCCGGCACTTTTGCGCTCAAGTCCATTGATTTCCCGCTGTGCGTAAAACCAAGGGATCATGGGGTCAAATCGAACAATTGAAACCCTATGCACACACAAAGATGAGAAACATAAAAGGTGTGAGGAGACAAAATAAGACATGCATTGTTTTACAACTGTATATGATAAATGACATGTGGCAGACTGGCTATAGCATCTCATAGTACTGGGAGGTTAAGGAGCAGCACTTCAAGCTACAACATAGAAATCATGTCCCTTTGATCTCTATTATTATAAACACAAGAAATGCACACCAGACATCCATGATGTGATGCCACTAATGGTTCTAGGGGGGAAAATCATCATTGCACTGAAGATATATTTTGGGACTCAGATCAATGAGTACTGACAAAGTAGGAAAAGAGATGGTCCCCAGTGAAAATGGGTTCTGGAAGATTCTACTTCTTTCTGTGAATCAGTCAGGGATTTGAGCTGGTGGCAGGGCAACATCACATTGCAGCTATGTGTTTCCACTGGTAAATGATGAGTAATATATCATTAACTGTCTTCTGAATACTTACCTGAAGATAAAGAAGTAGCATGCAGCTGAGATGATTGATGCATGAGTCCTGTACTTTACAGTCCCCCACCTGTCCACATGGACTCCACGGACTCCATGGAATTCCATGGACTTTTTGTGGACTTTTGACTTAATGGTATTTTTCTTACATTTAAAAAAATTAGTCCGCGGATGTCCATGGACAGTCCACACAAAGTCCACACAAAGTCCACACAAAGTCCAGAGGCATGAAATTAGCGGTAAATATCATGTCTGTGGACTTTTGTGGACTTTGGACTCAGAGCCAAATGAAAGTTACATTAAATTGGAAAGACTCCAGTCCATGGACTCTCTGTGGACTTCTGTGGACTTGGAATTACAACCAGACAAGCCAATTAAAGAAATTGATGATATTTTTTTTTTAAAAAACTACTAAATTACAACAAGTAAACTACGTGGGTATATATGGGGCCAGCCTCAGCATGGTCCTCATGTGGTCACCATCGTGGTCACATCATCGTCGTGCCGTCATCATCAGGTCCATGGTTGGGGTGGTGGTTGGGTTGGTGGTCAGGCAGTGGTCGGGTTGTGGTCACCTGGGTGGTCGCCGTGTTGTCACCTGAGTGGTGGGGTCATCGTCACGCTGGCAGTCGGGTCATGTCGTGGTCAGGTCAGTCATCGCGTTGTGTCAGTTGTTGCATCAGTGGTCGAGGCGTCGTCGTCGCTCGGTTGTCTCATTGTGGTCGGTCATGGTTATGTCGGTCGTCGAGTCGCGTCGTCGGGTCAGTTGTCGCATCACTGCATCGTTCGTTGCATCAGTCGTGGCAGTGGTGAGGGGGGGTCGACGATGACACTGCGCTGTCATTTGTCGGGCCTGTGAAGTATGGGACAGGTGGCAGCCCTGCCGCTGCACCGCCGTTGTGGTTCTCAGCACCCACCCGACGTCAGAACGACACGGGAGCATGACGTGTGCTCCCGCTGTCGTTGCTGTCACGTGTCTGTCATGGTGGTCGCGCAGCGGGTGTGGTTGGGGTGGTCGGTCACGTGCGACGCTGCCGTCGGCACCGTTTCAGTGCCCGGCGGGCACATCGTATCTGTGGGGGACGGAATGGGGGGTTAGCCATTGTTGCACATCGTCATTCACAACATACCTTGCGGGCCTCCCATTCCTGGGTCCCCCCTGCATATCCAATATCCCTGGCAGCGCGTGTCCCTCACACGCCGCGTTGTCGTGTCATCTTGTTGCTCGGTTGCATCAGTGGTCGCGCTGTCATCGTCGCTTCATCGCCTCATCACGTGGTCGTTGTCGTCATTGGGGTCGCTTCCATGGTCGCGTTGTCGTCACTCCATCACTGCGTCGTGTCATTGGTCATTATTCGCGGCGGTGGTGGTCGTGCGGGTGTCTTGCTGTCGTCGGTGTCATTTGTCATGCTCGGGGGCACATTGAATCTGCGAGGGATGGGGCGGGGGTTAGTTCATCATGGCGGGGTTCGTCGTTCGCGACGCACCATATGGGTCTCCCATTTCTTGGGTCTCCCCTTGGGATCCAATACCCCCGCGGTGCATTTTCCCTTATGCACCGCATGTTGTTGTTGTTGTTGTTGTTGTTGTCATCATCGTCGTGGCGGTTGTGCTGTAAGTGAGTGGTCCGTGGGGAGGCGGATGGTGGTGGAATGGTGGTGGTGGGAAGGAAGCAAGCGGTGACGTGGCAACGTTGCAGCCGCGTCACAGTGTTCGGTCACCGGTTGCCGAGTTGCCGACATACTTCGGTATATAATTAACCAAAATTCCAAAACAATATAAAGCACTTTGGCGCAGGTGGCTACAGTGCGGCAATAATACTAGTCTGCCAGTCAATAGTTCAATTCTTGCTCATGGCATTTTATTTTTGTTGCTATTATTATTAATATAGTAAGGGGCAAGTCCACAAAATCCATGGCATTGTCCACGGATAGTCCATGGAGTCCACACCCAAAATGGACATTGTGTGGACTTTGCGTGGACTTTTCATGGACTAAAAATTGCAATTTGGCAGGTGTTTTCACCAAAATCAAACCTGAAAAAAAAATTGTAAAAAGTCCACGGATTGTCCATGGAGTCCATGGAGTCCATGGAGTCCACGTGGAACAGGTGGGGGAGTGTAAAGACCTCTGAGTTTTGCTCAACTGCAACTATTTTCAGATATCCTTTGCCATTGTTTGGCATATCCTTCCATCAGCTCATATAACTGTCTTTAAAGTCTTCATGTGATAGTGATGTGTCAGGATGTTAACAGGCTGACATGCTGACTGTGGCAAATTGAGTCAGCACTATGATGGCTGGGTGTGACACTTGCGTCACCATGATATTAGAGGAAGACACCAGTCAGTCAGTCAACCGAAGACCGAAAACAAGCCGTCTGTAACATGTTGAGATGTCAGATAAAGGTGCATGCTGTTGTATCAGTTTTACAGCTGCTTTCTTACCTCTTTCCTGCAGATGTGGACCTTCCTATTCGCAGTGGCTCACTTGCTATGAGGCGATTGTCGTCGTCTGTTTTCACCAACCTGCTGTTTACGATGAACATCCTGACATCCGGAAATGATGAGGACCTCGTGGCGTTGAAGGCTGCATGGAAATATTACGATGTGGGCCATTCTCTTTCCCATTTGTTTTATTGCTTATTCTCTATTAGCCTTTGATCACACAGTTTCTCTCTTATGAACGTGGTCTTTTAGGCCTCGATGGAGATTTCACGCAGTCACATGAAATGAGGGAACTCCTCAAGATTGAACTGAAGCAGTCCACGCCAGGAAATCCCAGTATGGAAATCATTTCAAAACCTCTGGCATGAACGAATTGGAATGCTGCTCAACATGGGAAATTGTGTTCGCTCGTTAGCCTCCATCGGCTCTTAGACGTGTTGGCATTTTTGAGAAATGTAGGTGAAAAGGCACTGGTCGTGAGGAGGAACTTGGATGTTATGCCTGAAACCCTAGTGGTGTGAGCACTTTTTGTTTTGTTTTTTCAGTGTTCTTAACTCTCCTTACAAAACGACAGGGTTATGAAAATCTCCACAACTGGCCACAGCAGTTGTTGAAGTTTCAAGGTTTCCTTGATGAAGTGTTGACTCAGGACTACAGGCATATGGGCGGCACTGGTAGCTGGCGTTTGTTGCAGTTCCTATGTGCAAATCGCAGTTCCATGGCACAAGGAAAAATTGTTTCTAATTTGACCGTCGTTGCTACACATTTGGCTTATATCAGGGAGACCCGTTTTCACGCATCCACTTTTTCCGATCTCCCTGACCAAATTAATGAAGATATCATTCAGTGGGTGGTCTTTCCTTCTGTGTTTTCACTGTCTTACTTGTCAATGAAGAAGAGCGTCGAGCGGCGAAGAGAAGCTTTTCCTCACAGAACTTGCAGATTTCATTCAGCCGCTCACCACTATGCACAACCGAACTGCATCCGGTGGTGTGAGTCTAACATCGTTTAGGGCACCCTTTCAATTGGCCGTGGAAATATCTCCGCTGTACCTGCTTTCTCTGATTCTTCTTGCAAGAAAATCCTGGAGCAGGAGTTCGTTATTGCGCACCGCTTTTTGCCTTGGAAACGATAAACCCGAAGCACTGTTGGAGGTGGAAAAGGTCTTGTGGACCATGATATTTTCAATGGCTGATGGGTCTTTAAACCCAAAGGATGCCTTAGAGAGGTTGAAATCTGATCTGCCCTGGGATTTAATTTGGTCGGTCGCTGAGTCAAAACAGCAGAGTTCTTGGTTCCATTTGAGTGAGTCTGTTATGGCATTTCTACTTTTGCACTGTATCTGAATTGTTTCATGGATTTATCAGCAAAATCATCCCAGACATCTGTGTCCAACGCGGCTGTTGGCGGTTCCTTTTTCCATACCACGGATCATGAATCTATTCAGAGTCACCCTGCCACCAACCTGTCCAGAGTCAAGGATGGTCGTGGCGGAACTGCGAATGACTCCAATATGGATATCGACAATGTGGATTCAATGGATTCAATGACACCCGATGGATCAGCTGCGGCAAGCACTGGGGCTACTCCTGAGCTCGACTCTTCAGCTTTCGGCGACATGAGCGATCAAGCTGTAGCAACAAGAAAGAGTAGAGGAAACGTCAACTCAAATTCTCTTCAAGCAAACGTCCAAAACTCCATCGGAATGCAGCAGGAGAAAGATCTGCTACCAGATCGCATGCTCGAAGACGACTCATTGTCTTTGGGGGACCTCAGACATTTGCAGCTATTCAGTGATCCAGAACAAGCAGGAGGCTTGCAAAATTCGACATCTCTAGATCAAGATGCAGGACCGACCAATGGAATGACTGTGAATCCTGCAGCGATTGAGGGCCGTCATTCTTTGCTTCACCCTCTGGATAAAGATGGAGAGACTGACAAGGACTCATCCTCTGATAAGATGGCTGTAGAAGACCCAAGTTCGCATCATTGGAAAGCTTTAGGCCTTTCTGGTTCTGAGGATGAGGGCGAGGAGGACTGGGAGGAGGGCGAGGAGGAGGAGGACCAGGAGGAGGGCGAGGAGGAGGACCAGGATGAGGGCGAAGAAGAGGAACAGGTCGAGGATGACGAAGGCAGAAGAAAATATGAGCAGATGGACATAGAAGGAGAGGACGACAGTGAGGAGGAAAATGAGGAAGAAGATGACGACGCATCTAGTCAGATGGACGTGGATCAACCAGCTTCGACACGTCAATCTGCTCATATCAAACGACTTCAAAAAAGCGCATCAATGAAACCAAACTGGTTATCTTCCAGTCCCAGAATGAAGGGTAAGAAACGCCCTTCATCTGCTATGACACCAAAGCCTGCCCCGCCCAAGAAATCTTCTCCATCTACGCCAAATGCACTCAGTCACCCTCCACCTCCGCTCCTGTCAAAATCTATTAAGAAAGTAAACAATGTCAGTGATCCAGCAACTTCTGGATCAAAATTAAATCCTATCGATGTCGACGATCTCTTTAATCTTATGTCGTCTTGGGAGCCAGACAATCTTGACACCTTTGTAAGTTGATCTCGATATCTTATTATGCTGCCACTGAGTATATGTGCCATAGCAGCCAGTGAAAGAGGAGAGGGAAGAGAACGTAGGATTGCCTAAGCGTGTGCTGGAGCGACACAAGTGTCCCCGAGACTATACTGTCTTTGGTCCAACTGGAGAAAAGGTCGTCTTAGAACCTGAATTTCATGTACGTTTCTTGGTTTTCCTTGTATATTGCTCATGAATGAATGTAACCTCTTTCTAGTTTCCAGACTATGTAAAGCGGTTCGATGAAATAATGTCCGGCATCAAAAAATCATATATCAATGAGAAACCCATGCACATCGTGCATCCTTCTAGCTCCGTTATCACTGTCTTGACTTATCAAGAGTATCTGGATATGCCACAAGATGAACTGCATTCAGTTCTCGCTGAAAAGAACATCATTGTCAGGAGGGCTCCAGTTCCTGATCATGAATTTGATGCGAAGGGTCTCGATTTTGTTCATCTGCTTCATAGCCCCATGTCTCTTCAAGGTAGGTGCATCCATGACTCCTGTCTGCGTGTAATGCTAACTTCCCTCTCTCCAGATTATTCCTTACAAGGCCATGTCGACGAACTCCTAGACAAAGAGGAAGAGGATGCAATCAGGAGCGTGCAAAGGTGACGACAGAGATGCGGAAAGAAGGAAGATACTGACCTCGATGAGCTCGACCAAGAGGAAAAGCATGTCCCTGCAACAATAACTGGAACACTTCAAAAATTTTTAGATGAAGTCGACCGCGATGAAGGTAGAATTGTGAATGCCCTGGATTTGCCTTTGTGCCACGAGAGCACCGCACTGACTGCATATTCAACCGATACTTATGCCTGGCATCACACACGTGGTCATCTAGGTTTTCTGTCGAACGAGGTCTTTCCTACCACTGATACATGCTGGGCTCTGATCAGTTCCCGACATACTGTTACCTTCTTCCATGTTGACCCTGATGGCTTCAACACTCGTGCTCTCTTGGTCCGGGGCGGCAAACTCTGGATTTTTTATCGAGAAGTCCGAGACATGCCTCTTTCTTCTCGTCATGTCTTTTTTGACAAAGGCTTCCATCTCGATCGCTTCACGGATAAGGCCAAGTATGACCTGGAAGCTGTTTTCCTGTCGAAAGGTGATTTTTTGTGAGTTTCTATTGTATACTGAAGCGATCATTACACATTACAATATTTAATTTTCTGAAAGTTGATGCATGCCAACCAGCCTCACGCCATTTATGGAAAGGAGCCGACGATCATTCATGGAGGCCACTTCTACCTCACGTCCCTCATGGAGATGACTGCTCAAAGCATGTTCCATAGCTTCATCATGGATCAATTCTTAACAAACACAGTTCACTACCGCTCCCGGCTGCTTTTACGATGTATCATTGACTTCTATAGGTTGAGGCTCTTAGAAAAGAAGCTCGTTCAGACTGGTGCGATGTTAATGTTTCCATGTCCATTCATGTCTGACCTGACGTGAACATGAACTTATTGTCAGATGCCGGTCATCACTTACCAGATGTCCAGACGTTCCCCAGCTTGGTCAATCTTCTTTCCTTATACAATCTCATCATTCTGGGAAATGTCCTCGACAGGACTGTCCATCTGTTAAAACAAGTGGAGCAGCCAGCAGTCAACCACGATGTCATAGGTAAGGTGAGAATTCTGTCACACACTGGCAGAAGCTGTGCAATATTAGGTGGGCTTGGTCCCAACAGAGTGAAAGATAGCAAATTTAGGTAGATAAACAGATAGATATTTTTGTGTTTATAGCTGCTCATGTCATCAAAGACAGCATATGTGACTGCTATCTGAACTATTCTACTTGTTGCTATATTTAAACTACTTGCAATAACAAAGAGTATGCATACTATAAATGCTCTTGCCCATTGGAGGGATAAGGGTCATAACCTGGCTGCTTCAAGTGCCACAGATCACTGATTTGTCTTCCAGATATGAAAGGCAGTGGATCTCATTACCAAATTCAGCTAATGAGGGAAAATAAGCACATGATCTGTTGTTCAGTCTTATATAAGGCAGGTGCCACATTCACAACTATTCAGCTACAGAATAGATGCCTCCTCACAATCCACCTATGTATGTCTTCACATATATTGCTCATGCTTGTTATTCTTGTCTTTTTTCTATATTAGCATCCCATCACTCTCATGTCCTCCCCGGTTCAGCCCAGATGAGTTCAATGTGAAACCTCACCCACCATGCGGAAGTATGTTAGCCCTATAGACATATATTTCAAGACCCTCAATCCCGACCATAAGATAATGCCTGACTACATAATCATTGATATGCTGCTTAACAGACAAAATAAGAACCTGAGTTAACTCAACACACTCTTTGAAATCTACAAACAGGAGTGTGAGAAAACAATCCACACATTCAAAACACAGCTTAATTTGTGAGTAGCAGTGCATATTTATATTGGTTTGGCCATGTCTTAAAAACCTACATTATTTTGCAGGATAAACCACAGAAGAGTGACCCCACTGTTTCTTACTACCGAGTCCCCAACTCTCCATATGCCATTCGTGTTTGGGATGGTTCCATGCACCAGTATAGTTTATAGTGCTTTGATCTCTATAATGTCAACACAAGGACTGCTGTGAACCTTCCCAATGAATTCACATTTGTTAATGCACCACATTCTGGAGTCTACATGATTAGAGGAATAGGATCAGGGCTCATGAGTTGGGAGGAGGCATAGCATGTTGCACAGAAAGATATCAAGCCCAGTCAGGAAAGATATACAGCTCTCAAGAGAGCCCATTTTATTTTACAATGTCCAGGCTAGCAGCCTTTCTATTTCACTCTTAGCATTCAATCTAGTGCACTGTCTTTCCCCACATATGCCCAACCGCAGACCTCTGTTTGATTATTTGTATTCCTCTCTGATATCTGTTTTATGGAAATCCAATTGAATGCTGTTCGCGCTGCTAGTATAGCATTCCTTGCCTGGTGAAGAGCTGCCCAGTTCTCTTGCTCTCTCACACTGACATTTTCAAACAAGCAAAATTTGAAGTCTAAAATCAATCTTTGATATTAAATACATGCAAATAATAAGACAATGGTTTCACAATGAGCTAAACAAAGAACAAAGACAATATCAACATTGTCCATGGCCATGTGTGTTGGAATCAGAATGTGCAGGCCTGAAATGGTAGAACATTGCACTGTTTGTTGGTTGCTCCCATGTTGATGGTGAGTATATAGTCTATGTAGTTGATTAGTAATATAGTATAGCTCGATCCAAATTATCAATACCTGGTACTTGGTGCTAATCTCAGAGCAGCTCTCTTAATGGTCCTGATTTGAACTTCATGTTAAGAGAGTGGGACCCTTCCAACCAATGTTGTCATTGACGCTGTCTGACAGTGTTAGTCAATATTAGTCAGTCAGTATGGTCAGAGAGCTATTTACCTTTGTTACTGAAAGATGAAGTAAGTAGCTCAGGAGTTAGACATGATGTGGGCGACAGATGAGGTATTAACTGTGGGGGATTCAACATATAAATATGTGGAATAATGTCTCACAAGAGTCCAAACTCAAAGACAAGGTGTGCAATGTAGTGTTAGTGGTATGGTGAATCTATGAAGGTGTGCTGGACTCCTTCTACAGTGTTGATGAACTCATTGGCCACCTTATCTCACCTTGATTCCAGTATTCCTGTATCTTGTTTATTGGATTGTAGGATGCCACAAAGCAATATGCATGTGAGGACTCCTGAAACACTGCTAGTAATATTCACTGCATGTTCTGTCCCTGCCACAAGGATGTACGTCAAGCAACTGCAACAGCCAGTGATCACAACTGTGAGTAACTGCAATGGTGATGATGAGCAGCAACAATACTGAACACTGCTGCCAAGGTGGGCAGGTGCAGCAATACAAGGCAGTAGTATCAATGCAAGACAGGTTAAGTTGTTGTTGTGCTGCATTCTCTCCACCCAACATGATGCAATATCACAGTCTTCCTAATCATAGGCTGTTTCAGTGAGTGCCTGCAGCTTGTAGCATCTGCTTTACACCTCATATGTAGAGTAGTAGATACTTACTTTCTCAATATATTGTTTTGACAACCCTTGCAGTGTAAATAAATTGCTACCAAGGCTTAAAACAAGACAAACAGCAAGTGCAACAATGTGACATGGGATGAATAGATATTTTTCTCTTTGCCAGTTAGTGTTAGGGACTTTTGGTCCCATGTTGGATGTCTCTTTGCTGAAAAGCAAATGGACTTATAAGAATAAGAAATAGGATGTTGGATGAAATGATTATATTGTCTTGATACAATTAGTCTGGTAGATTGTAGTGTTTATCCCATCTTGAAATTGAAGATGCAGCTTGTTCTAAATTTGAAATCATGTTAGTGTTGACAGAAAATGTGCTTTGGAATATAGGCACTCACTTCGTTAATACTCTTGATGTGGCATATCAATCACCCAACATAGCATTGGGAGTTTTGGATAAAAAGCCAGTTTGTGCACTGAGATGAAGCCCAATTAGAAATGTTAATATTGAGGCCTGGCACTACATACCTTCCTGAAAGAGCATGGCTTATTTCCACCATCAACTTCAACAGTGGATACTACCAGCTTGTGATATTAGTCTTTTCAACATGAAGCCAAGTCAGCAACCTTAATAGTCAGGCTTTGTGATACATACTGCACCATCAGTGGAACCCTCCTTCTGTTCTGAAAGGCTTGAAAGAGGCAGAAAATTAGCGAGGGATAACATAGTATAGCAGAGCACTCACCACAGTTGACATTATTTCTTGCAGTTTCTAAGTGTTTAGTGACCTTTTATATAGAGGATAACAAAATAAGACTGAGTAGAAATATTTAACACATCTGATAAAGATCCACAATGTCAATGGAATGGAAGGATATAAAGTTCAATAAAGAAAAGCTGTTTGAGATGGCCAAAAATAACCACTAATCAGTCTGTTCTAAATTTCTTATGCAAAAGTGGATAGGATCTAAAATCAAAACTTCTTGCAGAGCCACAGTGCTGGAGAGGCCTCTACCAATTTTGAGATTTTTAAGCAAATATAGTAAACTGGCCACAGTTCAGCTTTTTGTGTGTTTCATGCAAGATTGCCCTATAGATTTGGTACTTTATCTTAGAAAACATTTGGGTTGCATTCTTTGGTGACTTGAAGTTTCTATCATCTCTAAAATTGTATACAGAAATAAGACATTCAATTGTGATATTCTGCTTGCTAATAGTGCATGATTCTGATTTCCAGTACTTTGCTGTGCCCCATCTATTCACAGGCCCTTGAATTTGTCCAAAAAGTCATATCTGTCCTGTATCCCAAGCTCTTTGTCCAAAATCACATGATAAAAACCAAATCTAAATATAAAAATTTAGGGTCCAAAATCATCCAAAATGGATGCCAAAACTGCAAGATTCACTTTAATTCAGTAGGTATCCAAACCAAAAATTCAGACAAAGGTCACAGGTCACACCTGTGCAAATTATCTGCCTTATATATCCTATTTGACTATTTGAGATACATACATTATATGACTGATTTGTAAGTGATTCAAGGGTCAGTAAAGTACCATCAGATTCAGAATTTTAAGGAGATTTTAAATATATCTTCCAGACAGCCTACAGGCAATATTATTGTATTTTTGCTGTTTTGGGACTATGGGAATTTGGGGCACCAGTTAGAGCAATGAGGAGTTGTGTGTCCAGGGCACCTACAATACCATTGAACGCATCAATATCTCTTGCAATCCTTCTTAACATGATTTGTAGACCTGCATGTAAAGCATTGGTGATGTTCTAAGTGCATTAGACCACTAGACTATGGATAAAGGAATATGGTTCTACTGTTGAAAGGAACAATTATGGTCCTCAGGGTTTCTTTAGCAGTTCAGTAAATCAATGAAAATATAAAAGTGGACCTAACAGGATGGTCAGGGATAGGCAAAGTGATGACAGAGTCCCAAAAAATGGTTGGATCTTCTCTTCAAGTCCATGTCACATGGTGTTGTTGAATACAGTTCAAGCTCTTCTATATTGTATGGTGATCTGGTTTTTAAGTTTGTGAATCGTCTTATGACAGTGATCAATAAATTGGATTTCATGTTCTAGATTGCAGGTACCATTGCAGAGCCAGACAATTTTTTGAAGGTTATCTGGGGTTTTGACCATCAAAGTACATTCTTGGTAGGTAAGCATGTTGAGTAAAGAGAGGTTTGAATATGCATGATGGGTCTGCAGAAAAAGTTAATAGCAATGGATTATTAGGTATTGTAGTGCATTGTTCTCATATGTATTGTTTGTTTGCTAATAATTACATTTTGATTGCTTTCTGATAAGCATCTTGTTTGAGCACATACAATACAATGACACCATTAGCATATTCTGAAAATTGTTCAGCAAAGCATTTACTGCCACCACTGCTACTAGCCATTTAGAACTTTTCCAGGGTTCTTTTACAGAAGTATCATCTTAGGATGATTTCCTTGAGCTATTGTGGATAGATACTTGGTGTTGAAATGTTCTTCTTCTCATCAACAAACTCAGTGCATTATATGATGCTCAGCTATATATTCAAGATGAATGTCTTCAGGCTTTCCATAAAATCAGAAACAATAATGAAACATATGTGATCTGCAGTGTTATTGCTGTGGGAATTTTTAACATCATGAACTTGAAAATATTGAACTCCACAATTTCACCACTCAATATTGCTGATCATGTCCAGAACCCATATTTCATGAAGTGCTGGCAAGAAGACCAATTATGCAGTTGTTTGAGATGATAATGCATAAGTCTCTGAAGAATGAAATGTCAGCTGTGTGGTCCATTGAGGCAGAGTGGGGTGGTGTTTACCTGTCATTCTACTTGACTTCACTCATACTGAACTTATGCTTGAGCTCATCCATGCTTCAGTCCCTCCACATCTCCTTTCTATCTCAGAGACCCACTCATGCCAGCTTCATCATTTTGAAATCTGTCTTCATGTCAATGGCAGAAAGAAGCAGGTTTGCTGAAGTGATTGGCCTGTACTTTGCAGTAGAAACTTTGAGGTGGCTGCCAGACAACTCCTGGATTTCTGCCCACTTCTTCCTGTGCTCTCCTCATTGGTGGACATTCTTTCAAGTGCGATCTTTCATACCAGGAGGTCGAATGAGCACAGTGATGGCTGAGGGGTAGAGGCAAATGCTTGGGGTACAGTTGAAGACAACAAGGAGGGTGGATCATCCTCATTGAGATCAGAAAGGTCAGAAAGGGTTAGGTCTTTGACCATGTACTGGACAAGGTGGTTCTTGAGTTTAAAAATGATGGAGCATGCAAGGGAGATCCCATGTGAATGTCGCTGGGCAAAGCAGCATGCGTCACTGGTGATCCGGCATCTGCACAGAATATGAGGAATTTAATGAGCTTAATAAACATATTAGAGAGATGTAGCACCCTTCAGTTGCACACATGATCAAAGCAGGGTGAGGGCTTCACACAGCAGCTGTTCAAGAGGTTAGAAAGCTGTTTGACAAGTTTTGTGCAAAACAACAATATTACAATAGACAATATTATTGTGGAAGATATATGAGCCAAGTTGAATAGTATCTTGATGAGATAAAGTTGAACTATGATGCCAAATAGGACTTAGTAGATTTTCTGACCTCTAAAAGAGCATTATTGAGGCCAGATTCTGTCTGATCCAATGAGTGCATAGCTTCACCCCTCCTAGTTGGATTCATCCAAAACAGATATCCTGGAGCTATTGGCAACAGGGAATACTGTTACAACTAGTGAGCAACAATAAGTCTGTGAAGAAAAATATTGCCTAAGTTATATGTTCAAGAACATAGTTTGAGTTTTGAAGTTCTCAAAGCATCTGCAAACACTTTGGAGAGTCAAGCTAAGCAGACAAAAGATATGGTTCTCAAGAACTAGCTAGAGATTACAAGCTAGACTACTTGAGTATATATACTAGAGTTGATCCAGTATAGTGAGTATATTTTTGGTATCTCTAGGTATTACAGTTGATAGTTATTGTACAAGTCCTTCAGTACTTATAATTCTGCTTCTAGGGCAAGGCCTGGGATTCTATTCTCCATGAATCACTTTCAGGCAGAAAGAATGCATTGTAAACTAGACAAGAACACTGTCTTGATAATTTTGATGCTGTAGGCAACTTACCTTGAGGATCACCGAGTTGGCAGTCTTGGCTGGAAAAGTCATTGAGATTGATACTCCAAGTTCACCTTTGCCTTTGGGATTCCATTTCAGTGCCTTAGCCCTAGGCTTTGGAGTTGGAGTTTCCATGTGAATAAAAGGTGATTCAGCAAGGAAAGAGGCCTGGGGCACATTAGTAGGTATAGAGGAAAAGGTAGGTTGAACTTGAGGGGATTGCTTGCGACTCAGAAGTGCTGCATAAGACATGATTGGCAGTACCTTTTCTAATAAAAATGGCAAGTAAGCAAGAATTGGGTAGCCGTGAACTAAGGGATCTGAACTAACCACTGACAGGGCCACAGTAGCCCAGTGGTTTCAATCACTAAAGACCTGTTGAGGTGGCTGTGCAGCTGCTGGAAAGGTTGCGGGTTCGATTCCTGTTCATCCCTTCTACCTGATTACAAAGGAAGGAGTTTGTGACAAACAGTTGGTTCCTGTCACAATCAGTACTGTATGCCGGTAAACGGATGCAGGACTAAGGCTGGATGTCATGATCCTCTGGCCATTTGGGATGCAGATCTCCAGGCCTGGCAAGCCTATGGAATATCGGGGGGAACATTCACCATACCCCAAATTGGCTGGCTTGATACACCAGTCGTACCTATTGAGGGAGCGAAAGCACAGGGGGCAGTAAGCGGGGGCAGTGTATTTAGAACAAGCCGAACATCCTGAGAAGGGCCAGGCCACCCTCCACCACGAACTCCTGGTCCAGTTGCTTACTGGCATAAACCAGATTAGTAAGGGTTGTTAGTCGGCAATTTGACGGCAGGGGCCCAACAGACTTGGGCTTGGTCCTGTAGACTGTGCCCAAAGGGGTCCTCACCAGGGATCTTATACTGCAGGTGATTGAAATCGGACCTGGGTTACCCAGTTCCATACTTGATGCTCGTAGGGGGTTGCTCCGGGGCATTAGCTGACACTCTGGGAGGGGCGCCGGCTGTTCTAAGAAATGGAGGCTGGAAGAGTGCCTGGACCGAAGCATACCAATATGGAAAAACCAAGCTGGAAAATAACTCCGTGCCGAGATTTGTCTGTTAGATCGATTCTTGGATGCACAACACAGTTGGTTGCTGGCAAGGCAGAGAGTGGGGACAGATGGGGATCTGCTTAGTGGCATCAGCGAACCATCTGCCCTGCAATAGGAAACTGAGTAGCCAGGGCTCTATAATAACTCCCTGGTGAGATGCAAGCCGTAGTGGGCCAAGTCAGTTCCTTGTGACCCAGCTCGAGAGCACTAAATCCTCTGTCGGTTCACCTGGTTGACTAGGCCAGGTGTTGAATCTAAGTTGATTCCAAGTGGCAGCGCAAACTGCTGTCTGCCCCGCAAGGGTGCAAGGCATAGGGTCTCCCTTCGGGGCAGCCCTACATTTGAAATTGTTGATTTTTTTTTTTAAAAAAAAAAAAAAAAAAACCCCACTGACAACGGTGGTGAGATGACTGTTTTCTAGTTGTAACTTGATGACCTCTTGCTCAAGTGAGCAGATTCTATCTTGATGTCCCTTCTCTGCTTGCTGGTAAGCTTCTCTTTCCAACTCCTGGCCCTTTGTTGGCTTCCTGGTTCCCTTGCACGAGCTTTGCCTGGAAGGATTGTTGGCCAAGTCATCTGAGTTGTTGACATATATGTTGTCCGGGCTGCCAGTGACATCCAAAACAAAAGGTGGCTGGCTTTTCATCATGATCTGCAGGCTGCTAAAGGGTACAATTAGCACACAATGAAACAAATCCAAATTTACTCCTTCTTACTGGAGGTTCCCTCTTAAAGCGATTTCTGGGAAAGGCAGCCGCAGTGAAAACTGCAGTCTCCTTTCACTGCAGGATCACCAGTGACCGGCCAGCTCCCACGGACTCAGTTAGTAGCCACCTTTACCAACTGCGGACCTGTGGCCACTGTCAAGTTAAATTTCCCTGAGATGGTCGATCCTCTAAGACAGCATCACGATTAAGTGTGGCAGAGGCTTCATTGAGCTGCTGCTTTAGTACTAGTAAAGTGAGAGAGGATACCTTCAAGTTGGCAGTTGCGATGCCCACCTTTGCCTGCTTGACTGCGGTCACGTTCTAAGAAGACAGACAGTCAGTCTCGTCTGGATGCACATGACACACAGAGGGAAAGTGACAGAGCAAAAGATGACTTACCCCCCAGACCTGCTCCTGCAGCAGCTTCAGCTTGTGTGTCCTCCTCGCGCAGCAGCGCATCGAGCCGTGCGCTGTTCATGCTGTGCAGCATGGCGCCGCCACTGAGCATGCCCGATGGGTCGTACTACTACACATCGCCCTGGAGGCGCATGACAGAGCACACACACATGCATTGCTTCGTGATCTCGGCTTTGTCACACACGAGTGTGTGGCCAAACACGTATGCGACAGCCTTCTGTACGTCCGCCATGTTGTCCACGTCGGTTACTTAGGATGTTAATGTTAATACTTAGGAGGTTAATGTTAATGCGGAACCTCACAATTGAGTGAGGGGTTGATGTCTATGTTACACTGGTTATATACATTCTATGGCATGTTATTTTGTAGCGATGACAAGCCCCATGGTAAGAAAATGAAGTGAAATAAAAGAGAATGTGCGAGGCTGTACCAACCATCTGCCGACGTCGCATGAATCTTTAGCGTCCACTCTTCAATATTCCAACAGTTTTTCCATGGTCATTACTGAGGGGGATCAGGGGGGATCTTGTGCCTTGCTACTCACTCAAGGCCAAGTTGGCATTGGAGCCTTGCAAGAAGATCATTACAGGCGCGGCGGTGTGGTGATGTGAGGTCCATAAACCTAGCCCATGCATCCTGATGGAATTTATACTTCAGGAGCTCACATTGGGAGAACGAACTCACCTGCTTCATGTCTGACCACCTTTTACTATTAGTATCTCGAGAGTAATAGATGCCATAAAGTTCCTCATCAATCTATAAAACTATTGGATAGATAAGTTAGAATCTTGAAACCATGAAGATGTACTGACTCACCAGCATCACTGCGAGGCATATACCGTCTCCGCTGATGTCAAACTTGTCCTGTTTGGCATGCCACATTGAGAATGCAATGACTTCGACATCAAGGGCATTGACGACAGCGATGGCAGTGTGCCAAGTCGATGGAGATAAATAGAATTGAATGAGGGCAGTGTCCTTGTCACTGGTGAGGGGGTAGGTCAACTGGATAATTGACCACGTGCATTCAGAATAGGCTTCGGCTGAATTGCAGATCCCGGCAGTGGGTATAACTTTCTTGTGCATTGGAAAGATGATAACTACTTTCGTAGCAGCCAGACAGATGGTGATCAAGAATGTCTCCCAGAGCTCTTGAGCCTTGTTCAAGGAATCTGTAAATTAGCCTGAGGTGCAAAGTAATTGAACGTTGGACTTACGTAGTTCCTCAATTGAATCAAGAAAAATTTGGTGATGGGGTCCACATACATTGCCGATGGGCTAAAGTCCCAACCAGATCCAAGGAGGGGTTGGAAATGAGAGAGCCAATGCCGCCCAAGGAGGCGGCGAGTGGAGAGGAGACATGCTCTTTCCAGAAATGGCGAAAGGCTGGGAAGGACCAACTTTTGGTCAGGACAATAGTGCTCATCTTCCACGGCCCCCAGTAAGTCCCGCTGAGGAGCGTGCTCGCCATAGTTTCCTTGACTTCATTGCAAAGGAAAGAGTGGAGAGAAATGATGCTGTTAATGGTGTAGGCACTGCCCTCCAAATTATTGCAGAACTGCGGCCTCTCCAGGTGGTACGGGAGTCTGAGCGGCAATCGTAGATGATGATGCCTTCCTTAATCTTGAGGTCCACCTGCAAAGTGAGGAGCAATGTTTTCGGTTGACTGTTGGGAAGAGCGCTCTGCAGTAGTAAATGTTGAGTAAACATGTTCGGCTCATTATAGAATTATAAATGCTTGCCTTAATGAATAGGGAGCAGATATTGTTTTCTTTGCGGGGAAGATACAAATGATTACTCCTGAAGCTGGTGGGTGTGTGCCCACCTTGAGCACTGGTTTCAGGCACCAGGGTAAATTCACCCCATAGGCTTTCAGCCCCTAGGCTGATTAGATCGGGGTTTGGGCCTTGCAGTCGCACTTGGGGGCCGAGGAGGGTCAGGAAGAGGGCGGCTGCATGTAGAGCATAAAGCTTGAAGAACACGGTGTTATCTGTATCCTTGGAAGGAGCAATGTCATCCTGCATGGTACTTGTTTAAATTCCGAGGTGGTATCATAGCTTCCTTTTATTGCTTTTTTGCCCACCAGCTCCATGATGCCGTTCCATCCCAAGTTGTGGTAAGGAATCTATTCCTGTATGGGCTGGTCAACCAGCCTGGTCTCTCAATTATTTTTGTTTGCCCATGCTATGGCATTGGAAGAAGGACAGAAAGCATATAGTGACAGTAATATGGTATAACATTGTCCCTGTCTGCCTAGAGGAATACCAGGAGAGCAAATTACATAGCTTCCTGGAATAACTAAGCCCGTTGTGGCAGAGCATTGGAGATATGTGCCCCAGAAGATTGCAAATGGGCAACTTGCATCTCATCCACCATGAGGAGTGATAAGCACTAATATAAATCCTGGCCCATCCTCCGCAATGTCTCAAGAGCAGCCAGACAGTCAGTTTCCATTTGTGAAAATAGCATCATTTATTGCGCTCTGCTGGCAAGCTCACTGACCCCGCGACAAGATTATTACAGGCTGCTGCAACAATAGGGTCCTCTGGACAGTAATATGACATAACAATGCCCCTGTCTGCCTACAAGAATGTAAGCAGAGCATATTACATAGTTGCCTGAGAGAATCCAGCCCATTGAGGTTGAGCGTTGGAGTTAAGTGCCCCAGAAGATTGCAAATGGGCAACTTGCATCGGCATGAGAAGGAGTGATCAGCGACCAATACCTAGTAAGGAGCAGAGTGGTGTGGTGTGCTATCAAGGATATGCAAGACAGCATTGCAGGTGACAGACTTGGACGCCTGTGGATGGATAAATTTCTACTAATTTGATCAGGTGAACTCACCAGAGTTTTGAATGCCATCATTCAAGTTGTCATGATGTAGTGTACCACTGCCAGCTGCAGTGTTTCGAACAGACTTGAGAGTCAGTTAAGAGTGAAGAAGCTCTGCCCATCCGTAAAGCACAGATGTCGCCGAGACCGTCAAGTGATGCTAAGGGAGGGGAAGTTTGTTTTTGAGGCACTACATAAAAAGCTATAGAGTATGATTACAATAAACCCATGTCCAATGGCTCTGGGAAGGTTCACAGTCATTGAACTTGTTTTTTGAGATTGAAAAAAATACAATCCTAAAAAAATAAGTGTAAGTTTGCTTTCCAAGTTCATTTAATTCACCCAGTGCCCTGCTTTAAAAAGAAACTACTTCTTTTTGATTAAAGATCAAAAAAACAATTCTTATGTGGATGGATACTGGATTGGCTCTTTTTTTAGCCTTCCCATGCCCTTCAATCAATATATGCTACAAATAATCAATTATTTCCTTTTTCTTTTTCCTTATCTTTTTCTATTCTACAAAAAATTGTGTCTTGGGCCTGTGCATGTATATACCAAGGAAGGGTGTTAAAGACCATACTATATACATTCAACTAGCACAAGTTGGTATCCATCTTTATAATAAAACCATAGTCAAAAAAACAAAGCTTTTTGGGAGGTGTATTTTGGGTTTTCCTATTCTGTTTCTATCAATGGAGCATACCCACAATCACACTAATCTCATTTCAGTCTAACCAACACCCACTCAACCTCAAGACTACCTTGTTAGAAGTGGTGTAAAGAGAAAGAGAAGCAGAAAAAGATGCAGAAATTATAGCCCAAATATATAATGACCATAATAGATGTATGAAGTATGATGGCAATATACATAAATGAAGGGTCTGAGGACAAGTACAATATATGTATCTATTTGTAGGTACTCACATGTGAGCCACCTGGGCACATGATTTAAACTATAGTTGTCCAAATGTACATTTATTCCTATGTGCATGCCATTTTTGACTCTGCATGCCAAATGGCCTCAACTCGTTACAGCAGCATTTTTACCACTCAGGCTGCCATGTGTAGATATTTTCTGCATAGTGTAGTTTGTATAAATTAAAAAATACTCTATTTTAATGTACATAAGTGCATCCAGGATCCTTGATGATGTCCTTCTCATCTGGGCCGGGCCATAGCCAGGTTTCTTAATTCCTCATTAACACCACTACATACTGGAAGCTCAAACAAATATGTTGCCATAAGTTCTTTGCACTGTTGAAGCATTCTATTAAACTTTTACTTTACTTTATAATGTATATGTGATTCAGAAACACCTTAGGTTTGGAATGGCTTTGAAATTTGAAAATATGGATTTGGATACAAATGTACCTACATATGATTACTTGATAATTGAAAGATGGAGGATAGAAAAAAAAATGTTTGTAGAACTACAAATAAAACAAGGTAAACACAACACATTCTGAAAGCCGTCACTCTCAGAATATCCATTGTGTATCTGTTTCTCATCTTAATGCACACAGTTTTCATTGAGCAGAATTTTGGTTGCTCTACCTTCTAACTTATGCATTATCAGAAACATAATTGTAGTGATTATTTAGAATCTATGTATACTTCTATGTTTCATGAAATTCCAGTGCTTAGTACAATATTGATAAAAAATTGGTGGGCCCAGCTACAGCCCAGCAGGAACGGGAAGGTCATTATTGAGGATGCTGGATGCACTTATGTACATTAAAATAGAGTGTTTTATAATTTATACAAACTACCACATGGCAGCCTGAGTGGTAAAAATGCTGCTGTAATGAGTTGAGGCCATTTGGTGCATGGGGTCAGAAATAGTGCACACATGGAAATAAATGTGCATTTGAACAGCTCTATAAAACTAACACTTCCACCTGGTGAGCATACAGAGATAAAACTCACACTTAATCTTAACTATTTAAAAGAATGTTATCTAATACAAACAAGTAAACCATTTGTGTGAGGGCTTCTTGCATTCTTGTAATGTTCACTTCTTCAGCACCATGATAATGACTCTCCTCACATTCACAATAGGATTGATCTAAATGAACTTCTTCCACATATCTCCATGACTTATGATGATTTGAGATTATTTCATAACCCTTGATGAAAAAGATTCTATTGTATTACATGAATTTTGGTGGTTTAGCAACAACTTGTCAGCAGTTTTTCTTCAGAAAAAAGTTGTTGTTAAAAATACAAAACCTCAAAAATGGATGTATTAGATGGTTGACACTACCCAAGATGTGGTATATGTGGAGAAGGGTTATGTTGCAGTTCAAATTTGGGTAAAGTATAGGACATCCATGGGCTGCCAACATCATGTGGTGTTACTTTTATGTGACTTTCTCATCCAAATCTGATCAAGGAGGCTTAGAGAAACATTGAAATTGAAATCTAAACACATCTAAAGTTAAATTGCAAAATCAAGCTCCAACAAATATATGTATAATATATTGTGAGTATAAATAACAAAAAAGTATAATAATATATGAAAAGTGAGGAAATTAGAGACAAATCAATAGTTATCAGTATAACTAAACAATGTGTGCCTTCTTGAGCTTATCCATCAAACTCTCAGAAGAAACACAATATCCATGATACTTCCTTGATGCCCATGCTGCCTGCCTCTTATTTAATCCACAGCTGTACACATCCATAAATTGATGAGATCTATTTGCAAACTGCTGCATAGATACAAGAGAAACAGAATCCAAAGCTGCCAGGGCATAATTTTTGAGGTGATCTTCACAGGATGATTCTGGATTGAGGCAGTAAATGTGCTTTGCATAACCCCAGCACTGCTTGATAAAGTTCAACTTGTAGTGAAACTTTGGTAAAAAAAAAATAACCTTATAGCTGTTAAAGTTGGTGTAAAGAAACAGAGAAAGAAAACAAAAAAGACTCAGAAAATATAGTACAAACACCTAATGACCACAATAGATGTATGAAATATAATGGCAAGATTTATATGTGCAGCATCCAAGGGCAAATACAATGTGTGTATTTATTTGTATATACTTGCATGTGGTGACCAAAACCAGCAGTAGCATTTCCTAATAGATTATCTATTAATCATTTGCTGAGGTTCAATCCTCGATCGAATCTGCCCTGGAGCACCACTTGATCATCATGTGCTTTTACTGTCACCATAGGCAAGACCTTTGGCCAGTGCTCTATTTATATCTCCACCAGTGCACAGTTGTCATATTCTGTGATAACCATGGATTTTTCAGACCAGAAAATAGAAGGGTTGCAGTTGTAAAAATAAAAAACCTTACCTGCCACCCCTAATCAGTTGAAATCAGTTACCTTTAGAATCGACTTGCCACCATATTTTAGGAGTGAACTATCCCTAGTAATATTGATCATTATATTATTTGGTTGCAAATCTCCATGGACCAATCCCCTCTCCTTGAGCATCTTGAGGATATCATTGATTCTGTCTTTAATTGATTTTTTTTCAACCTTGACTTGCTTGAGGTGATCTATGCCAAAGTCATGAAGTGTCAACTACCCTTCCTGGCCCTCTTCTGGAGGAGAAAAATACTCAATAAAAATCATTGCAAGAACATTGTGTTTGTGCTTGATCCTTGTTAAGAATGTAGGTGCTAACTCTTTATTGAAAAGATGCTCATGAATCTCCTTCCAATAACACTCCTGGGCATGAAGGCAGGTAATCTTCATAATGTACTTCTTTGCTGACTGCATAATTGCAATGTCAGTTCTTTCATTGTTTATGTATTTCTTGAGTTGCCATGAGTCTTTTTAAAATTCTCCAAGATAGAGAGAGTAAGGCAAGAGTACCTTAACAATGTCAATAAATGAGATGGTACTGGAGTAATCTGTGTTGGTAATCTTCACCAGCTAAGGAGGTTCCTTAAATAGATACATTGTGTGAATAAAGCAACTGAATTTATGTTAGGTCTAAGAGAGCAGTTTTCAATATGTAAAATATTGAAGTTGCCTTGTGTTCATTTTCATGGTAAGTGTCATGCACCAAATTGACTGTAGCAAGGTGTTGAATAATTGGATTCAATGGAGTCATATTGCAGAAGCCACCACTGATTATTATCAATGTCCCTAAAGAAAATATAAGACCAGCTGAAAAGCAAGAAGATCTTATGCCCTAGTAAAAGAGATTAAAAAGATTGAAGTGCTGGTCAAACAAGCATTAGGTGCAGTGGACAAATATTGTTCATAATAAATCTAATGGATGTTAGAGTCATTACCAGTCTCAAGCTCTAGCTTCACTTTGATTATAATGAGCAGCAGGTTGAAATTGCTATCAGAATTCTTCAGGAAGTAGGTAATATCAACTTTGCAGGTACCCTCTTCTTGGAGACACTTGCTAGCTATCCAGATGTGTTTGTTGTTATTAGGAAAAATAAACTTCAGGCCTTTTAGGAACTTCTGAAAGTGAACTTTATGCTCTGTCTAAAGCTGAGCTTGGGGGTTGGACATGTGCAAGGTGGGGCATGAGGGAAAGAGATTGTGCAAGTCAGAAGTAGACCCAAGCTATCCCACTGCTGACCTTGTTCAGGTTTTCCCACTGCTCAAGTAGATTGATAGCCTTTTCAAAGATAAGTATAGTATGTTCAGCCTAAAATATAAATGGTGCATACATTAAACAGCAAAGGTTTTACCTAATGATGTCATTGTTTTCTCCAAATAGGTAAAATATGAGTTATGAGCCTCTATCTGCCTTACACAACTCTAATTTATAATCTAACAGATGTCTTCTAATATAAAAATTCAATTTATCAATGCCTTTACTGATTTCTGTGGTGTCCATGATGAATTTGTCAAGATTGGCATTGTCCATGACTTTCAAGGATCCACTGCACATATAAGTCCTCCAACTCTTGTTATTTATTTTGTCTGAGAATTTACACACAGTTCACAATGTATATCATTACCTTGAATAATAGATGGAAGGTGTTTGGCTTTGAGGTTAGAACCAATACTGAACACTGGTCCAGTCTTTTGACTTTTGAGAATAAAAGACCAGTCTTGGTGGTCCAGTCTTTGTGGTTAAGACCAGTCTGAACCAGTAGTTGTACACCTCATAAATTCCATCAAAATGGCTGTGAGCACATAGAAAATGGTTAAAATCTGACAAAGTTATGGTCAAAACTGCAAAATATCATCTGAAATAGTAGACTTTGCAGAATTAAATCATATTTCACTCAATTCTTAACCATTTTTAATGCCCTTGTGCTTGATTTCAAGGTTATATGTTAGGTAATATTGTTTATTAACACAAAAAGTGCAGTCTATGCCAGTCTTAACTGGTTTTTTTTGGTCTTTTGTAGTCTTTAACCAGTCTAGACTGACTAAGACTGGTCTTAGTTGGTCTTGCCTAGTTTTGGTCTTGGTCTTAGGCTCTGGAATCAAAAGACTGGACAAGACCAGACTTTCAAACACTAGATTTGAGTTTACATATCGATAAATATATATCTTGTGATGTACTGTGCAAAAAAAAGTGAGATTGATGGTCATAATCTCAAGATACAAAGTGGAAGAGAAAAAGGATGTATACAGTGGGGAATATTCCACAGGACCTTCCAGAGCATTCTAACTGTTATTAATGAGTCCATGTATATCAACATGTTATAAGTTGTTTTGGTTGCTTTACATTTATCAGATAACACTGAAATATTTTATAAGAGAAGCAGGAGAGAATAGTATACAACCCACTCTTAGATTTAGTGATGTGCAGGCCTGGCTTGGCTTGGCTTGGCCTGAGCAGGGCCTGGAAAATCTCAAGCCTAAGCTGTGATCCAGAGCTTTGTATAGCTTGGGCTCAGCTTAAGCTTAAGCCATGGCTTTTCTCCATGTACTAGACTAAGCAAATAAAGCACATGCACCTCAATGTGCAGCAGTCTAGAAACATTCATAAATGCTTATTTGACTTAAACTATATTTTTCAGTGCACTGGGTGTCACCTGGATAATATAAGTATGTTATTGAAAAAGTATAATACCAGTGGTTTTGGGATGTGGAGAGTTCTCCAGAATATCCTACATGGGGAAAAATAAGAGAGTTATTTATTTTATGCTTTCTGGTGCACTCATCACCAAACTGTGATTTGGTTCCCACAGTATGTCTCTACCTGGATGTAGTAGGCACTAGCAATCCTTTATGTAGCTGTAGTATGTCATAGTGTCACAGCATGCCCCAGCATGCCCCAGTTTTCTATAGTAAATGCCAGTGATTCCACAGTTCTTTATAGTATTTGATAAATACTTCACAGCGCTGGATAGTATGTGTTGGGTACTCCATAACACTGCCATAGTATGCAGGGATACTTTATAGTGTTGCATACTATATCATGATTACTCTGTAGTGCTGCATAGTATCAAATGAATACTCTCTAATAGTTAATAATATCAAGTTGGTGTAGTGAGATTTGAGAAAGCAATCAGTATCACAATTTGACAGCTTTAAGCATAATTAAGAGGTTCAACACTATATCTGATGCTCTAGGCAATGGCACAGGTACTCCTGTGGGTACCACTGAGGCATTGTTCCACCCCGCTGGTCTGGAGGAGCTGGAGCCTTTTGCTCCAGACGCCAGGCCTGGATATCGTCTGATGGACCGGCATGCGAGCCGGTTTACATGGATGGCTAAACCCCGTATCAGCAGGGCTGAAGACCCTGATGCTGCGTGGAAGATCATCCTGGACAAACTCATCGAAAAATGTGACGATGAGCCAGGTACCGCATATGCTGGTGTCGACGGCTCGGTCCCTCCGGGGCCCTGGCAGGCCGCCAATGGCATTGTTATCAAACGGCAGGGCGCTCTGGTTTTGGCCAGATGCCACTCTTCCGGTCGGGCTATAAGCACGGACGCTGAGCTCGATGCCATCTCGGTGGCCATCTCCGCAATGGTAGCATTTGGAGACGTCACCAGGATAGTCATTTTCACGGATTCGATGCATGCTGCTCGAATGGCCGTGGATCCTTCCCCGCATTCTCATCAGGGCTCGTCCCTGATCGTTTGTCGGGCACTTGAACGATGGTTCCAGGGTGGTGGTAACCGTAAAGTCGTTTTTGCAGAGTCCCCCTCCGATATGGAGTGGGACATCCATCAAGAGGCTCATGACCTTGTCCTGGGGTTTCCTGGTGTACCCGTTGCACCGGATACCCCTCTATCTATCGCTTGGCTTAAGAATAAGGCCGACACTGTAGCGCGGGATGCCTGGTCGACAGAGGTCGACGAGGTTCCCAATTTACTTGGCTCCAATTTCTTGGAGTTAGAGGATCTAAAGGGTAATCCTCTCCGTCCGACCCCCGTTCGCGGTGGGCCGTGGCTTGAAGTCGGCGGCCGCAACTCTCAGTTGTTCGCCCGCATGTGCCGCGTAATAACGAATCATGCTCCGATCGGCTCGTACTACGAGCGGTTCAAAATCGACGACCCGTTGGCTCTCGGGTGCGTGTGCGGGAAATATCCACAGACTCGTGCACATATTTTCAAGTGCCCCAAGCTCTTGATGCTACCTCACAGGGCCCCGTACCTAGTATGGGGTCTTGAGAAATTTTTGAGCGACAACCCTAGTGCGTTTGCGTTCAATCGGCCCCCAGCCGGAGTCGGATGAGGGACTCTGGACGGGGGGGGATCCTAGGTGTCGTTGGGGCCTTGGCCCAAGACCTAGTGCCCAAAGGTGTTTCCATTATGGTGCGATAAATCCCGCGAGGGCCGCAGCCGTGTTCGTTGCATGGCTTCGCTTGTGACTCTCTGAGTCTATGGCACGCATCATTTGGAGGACCCGCCATGGTGTAACGACAACGTCGAGTTTGCTAACGAAGTGGGGAGAGCCGGGCAAGCTCTGACTTCATCTGGGTGACCCCCCTGTCCACCCTTTTAATCCATATCTACCTTACGTTCGGTAGCGTTAACAACGCCGCGCGTTTGTATTTCCTGGGCTGCGAGGTCCGCTATTTGGGTTTCAGGCTGCTGCGCAGTCTCGCCCGCGTCGCGCTCGCACGCGCCGCATGCTCCCCTGCGAGCACCCGTCTTTCTTTTATATTCGTAGTGTAGCCTATGTTTGTATTAGCTAGACAGCCGGACTTCGTTCGTGAACCGGTTTTATAAATTGTTGATTTAAAAAAAAAAAAAAAAAAAAAAAAAAAAAAAAAAGGGTACCACTGAGGCCTTCCATGTTATGGTCACTGCAAAGTGTTGCTAAGAATTGATGCAAGTCTGAAGATATCTAATGCCTACACGACTATGGTGCAAGTGTTTTGAGGTTTAGTGACATTCAAATTCCCACTAGACCAGTATTATCTAAAGTCAAGTTCAGAAGGTAGAAGCAGAGGACAAGTCCTGTAGATTTTCAAGATTGAGCTAGAGAGCTCATCTACCTAAGATACAGGTTGTATACTACTAGATCCAGTAACTATGTAAGCTATTGTTCTGTATAGAAAACAATGGTAAAAGAAAGGTAACCAAGCAGACAATATAAGTACAAGAATAGCTATAAAGGAAACAATGAAGGATATATTGTAGTCTGAGATGGTAACTACAGAGAAGTGAAATATAAAGAAAAATATGCAGTTATAACATTTCATACTGTACTTTACAGTGCCCCACCTGTCCATGTGGACTCCACAGACTCCATGGAATTCCATGGACTTTCCATGGACTTTCAACTTAATGATATTTTTCTTATTTTTGTTAAAATTAGTCCACGAATGTCCATGGACAGTCCACACCAAGTCCACATTCAGTCCACAAGCATGAAATTAGCAGTAAATATCATGTCTGTGGACTCCTGTGAACTCTCTGTGGACTTTGGACTTAAGCATAATTTAGAGCTACATTAAGTTGGACATACCAAAGTCCACAGAGAGTCCACGGACTTCTGTGGACTTGTTACTACAACAGACATTACAATTCATTAAATTAATAATATTGTTAAAAAAACTAATAAAAATACATGGGTTAACTACTATGATGGGCTAAGGTGGAGAGGTGGGATGGGGAAGGGGGAATATGCAGATGCAAGGGGCAACACAGCAGCTCTCACTGCACTCATGTGCCTGCAGGGTTATCTGCGGGGTCATGACCGTGGTGTCATCACTTCCATGGTCATCGGGTCCGTGGTCGGGATGTGGTCACGTGGTGGTCGCGTGGTGGTGGTCGGGATGTGGTCGGGATGTGGTCATGTTCGTGGTCGCATCGTGGTTGTCAGGTCTGTGGTGGGTCCATGGTCGTGTCATGGTCGGGATGTGGTCGCGTCTGGTCATCAGGTCCATGGTTGGGTAGTGGTTGGGTGGTCGCCTCGGTCATCGTGCTGGGCTCGGTCGTTACTTCAGTCTCATGTTGAGTGGGTCAGCAGTCGCCTCATTGTCGCATTGTTGGTTGCCTCATCAGTTGCCTCGCTGTCACGTCTTTGGTCACCTTGTTATCACGTCTTTGGTCACCTTGTCATCATATCGGTGATCGCCTCATCGTCGTGTCACTGTCACCTCCATGGTTGCATTGGTCATCGCCTCGCCGTCGCTTCAGTCATCACCTCGGTTATCATGGAGTGGTTGTGTCAGTGGTCAGGTTGTCATCAGGTTGGTGGTGTCGTCGGATTGGTTGTTGTTATCATGGTCAGGTTGGTGGTCGGGTGGCTTGTTGCCTCGTCGTTGCGTTGGCCATTGCATCATCGTCGTTGCGTCAGCCGTTGCATTGTCATCATTGTGACTGCTCACCCGACATTGGAACAACATGGGAGCACCACATGGTGCTCCTGCTGCCGCTGCTGTCACATGCCTGTCATGGCGGTCGTGTGGTGGGTGTGGTTCTGGTGGTCCGCCGCGTGGTCCGCTGCCATCGGCATCGTTTCAGCACCTGACGGGCACATCACATCTGTGGGGGATGGAGTGGGGGGTCAGCCGTGTCTGCGGGGTCATCGTTTACGATGTACCTTGTGGGCCTCCCATGTCCTGGGTCCCCCCTTCACATCCAACGCCCCCACGGTGCATTTTCCCTTATGCGCCGCGTCGTCACACCGTCCTGCTGTGCCATCATCGTCGTTGCATGGTGCACCAGTGGCGACCGTCACTGCCGTTGTTGCTGTCATGGTCATGGCCATCATGGTCATGGCCGTGGCTGTCATGGTCGTGACTGTCATGGTCATGGCTGTCGTGGTCATGGCCATAGTCGTGGTTGTGGCCATCATGGTTGTGGCCATGGTCGTGGTCATGGTTGTGGTGGTCATGGTTGTGGTGGTCATGGTTGTGGTGGTCGTGGTTGTGCGGTGGTCTGCACGGAGGGAATGATAGTGGGAGGGAAGAAGGTGGTAATGTGGCAGCATTGCAGCTGCGTCACCATCGTTCAGTAACCAGTTGCCGGTTTGCCGACGCCAGTCGGTATATGTATAACCCAATTTGGCAGATTATAAATGCCAGCTTGGTGCAGGTGGCTAGAGTGCAACTATAGTTATATTGCTGTATTCATGAGTTCAATTCTCTCACATGCCATTTTATTTTTTTGGCTATTATTATTAGTATAGTAAGGGCAAGTCCATAAAATCCATGGCATTGTCTGCAGATAGTCCATGGAGTCCACACCCAAAATGGACATTGTGTGGACTTTTCGTGGACTTTTCGTGGACTTTGTGTGGACTAACATTGCAATTTGGCAGGTGTTTTCACCAAAACCAAATCTAAAAAAAAATTGTAAAAAGTCCACGGATTGTCCATGGAGTCCGTGTAGTCTGTGGAGTCCATGTGGAACAGGTGGGGCAGTGTAAAGACCTCCATTCCATATCTCTACCACAAGGGTATATACTCTCAAAGCCATAGGTTTCATATAGCAGATTAGTGTAAATTTTCAAAGGTACAGGTATCCTGCATGGGTTATGCAAAATATGACATAGAATAAATATAAAATGTACTTTAAGTACTTATGTGATAGCTAGACTGCATACAAGTGCTATGATAGGCCACAGTAAGTCTTACCGAGAATCAGCCACTCAACATCAACAGAGGTTGCTAAAGAAATGATCAGTCAACTAACATCTGATAGAATGATATGAACTTACCCAGGATTGAAAGATAGCATTGAAAGCTAAAAACAAGCCACCTTCACCTTGCTCCAATATTTTTCATTCCTCCACTGATCTCTTCTGGAATGACTAGATTTCAGAGAAATGAACCTGAATCTGCAGGAATAGACTCAATTCTACAGGAATCTTGACCAGAATCCACAGAAATGACCAGAATTCCAGATAGAACTTCAATTTGGTGGACTTGGATGGAACTCAGAGAAAAATATCACTGAAAGATTTTGCATTTTACAGTAATTGAACCCAGAGCCTCAGCAAAAATCCAGCAGCTAAAATCCCAGACCATTTAACCATTAGACCAGAGGACTATTTCTGATCTACCAAAAACATTGGGCTATATACCCTATGTATTTATAATATATTTATAGATTGCATAGCCAATAGATTGCATAGCCAATTCTGAGGGATTCAGGATCAATAGGGCACCATCAGATTCAGAATTTTAAGGAGGTATATGACATCTCCCTGAGGTAACTGAAATTACCTTATTTGGTCTGTTCCAGATACTGTGGGAACTTTTCCCCCAAAAAAGTAGCTGTAGAGCACAAATATATCACAATTATATGACCAGCTGCTTTGATTTTCAAAAAAACACAAAAACTCAACCAAAGCCAGTGCTTTTGAAAATTGCATTTACCAAATATGAAATTTCTTGATTAGGAATAGGTCACACAGTCTCATTTTGATCTTAAGTTATGTACTTATTTCATTTTTGAAAATAACTAGATTGAACCAAGACTCACCAGCCTAAGGTTCTGTTTACAGCTCGACCAGCAATAGAGGTATTTGCTGTGCCCTCTCTATTCCTACTGGAATCCAGTGGAATATGGGGCCATTCTGGTGAAATCTCCTGCCAATTTTTTTTAAATTTGAAAAAGGGGCAAATTCTGAGATTCTACTGGAATGTTGACTGGAATGCAAAAGGAGTGGAATGACTGGAATGAAACAACCAGATATTCTACTGGAATGAAATAGAAATGTATTATGATTTGGTGAGTTCTGATGTCTATAGGCGATGGCATGGGTTCAGGTAATCCGCACAGGTTAACGGGTAGGGTATCCCAGAGGTAGGGTATGGGTTAAATTTTTCCTACCTGTGGGCTTTCGATCAAGCCCTGGAACGTCCAAAACGGATGAGTTTTGGGTTACATACAGTCAAAATGATTAAATACAATCATTTTGAGTGTATCTCCCTCAAAACTTGTCTGATTTTGATGTTTTAGGGCTGGTTTTGATGGGTAAACCTGTGGGGTTATGAGTAGGATTGTTCTACAGGTAGGGTACTGGTTGCTGGGGTGATACCCATGGGTTCACCTCAGCCATTGCCTAGATGTCTATATATAGAAATAGACATGATTACCTGTCTGTGGTATTGAAATAAAATTGGATAGTGTGCCAAGACATATTTCCAATTAGGAAATTCAATATTTGAATCAGGTGATTTTGAAAAAACTCAGGTTTGCTTGATTTTTTTTTTGCATTTTTCTCATCAATAGAAGCAGCAAATCACATCATTTCTAAAGGTGCACAGGTTTCAGAGCAGGTGCTATGATTACATTTTTAGGCATAAAGTTTCCACAGTCCTCACAAGAGCCTAAACATAGTAATATTGCCTGTCTGGGACATATAATATAGATATATTTAGAATCTCCTCAAAATTCCAAATCTGATGGTACCTTATTGATCCGAGGTCTTTACACTCCCCCACCTGTTCCACATGGACTCCACGGACTCCACGGAATCCATGCACAATCCGTGGACTTTTTACAATTTTTTTCCAGATTTGTTTTTGGTGAAAACACCTGCCAAATTGCAAATTTTAGTCCACGCAAAGTCCATGAAAAGTCTGCACAAAGTCCACCCAATGGCCATTTTGGGTGTGGACTCCATGGACTATCCATGGACAATGCCACGGATTTTGTGGACTTGCCCTTACTATTTTAATAATGATAGTAAAAAAAAAAAAAATGCCCTCAACAAGAATTGAACCATTGACTGACAGATCATTACAATAGCCACGCTGTAGCCACCTGAACCAAGTCGGCATTTCTACATAGGAAATTTTGGTTGTACATATACCGAGTGCCGTCGGCAAACCGGTGACCGGTTACCGAACGATGGTGACGCGGCTGCAACGTTGCCACGTCACCACCTTTGTTCACTCCCACCACCACCATTCACCATCCCCCTCAGCGTGGACCACCCGCTGATACCGCACAACCGCGACGACCATGACCAGGACCACAATAGCGACAACTGCGACGACGGCGGTCACCACCGGCATACCACGCAACATCGATGACAGCGGGGCCCCAACCAGCAGGACGGTGCGATGACGTGGCACATGAGGGAAAACACACCGTGGGGGGTGTTGAAAATGAAGGGGGGACCCAGGAAGTGGGAGGCCCACAAGGTACGTCGTAAACGACGCCCCCGCGACCACAGCTAACCCACTCTGTCCCCGCAGATGCGATGTGCCCCCATCGGCCACTGAAACGACGCCCATGGCAGCGTCCCATGCAACTGACCACCACAACCATACCTGTCACGCGTCCGCCATGACGGGCACACGACAGCAACGACAGCAGGAGCACACGTTGTGCTCCCGTTTCATTCTGATGTCCGGTGTGCGGTGAGAACGACACCGAGCCACGACGAGCCCCGGAACGCACGCCGACAAGCCACGATGGCTCGTCGTTGCCACCCCAGGCGACAACACGACACGCCGCAGCACGCAACGACAAGGGTGCGGACGCGCGAAACCGGAAGACGCGACGACGCGGCGTGTGAGCGACACACACCGCCGGGGGTGTTGGATATGCATGGGGGACCCAGGAATGGGAGGCCCGCAAGGTACGTTGTAAACGACGACACGCAATGATGGCTAACCCCCCACTCCATCCCCCGCAGATAGATGTGCCCACCGGGCACCGAAACGACACCAACGGCAGCGTCACACGCGACTGACCACCCCAACCACACCCGCCACGTGACCGCCATTCCTGGCACGCAACGGCAACGGCAGTGGGAGCACATGTCGTTCTGGTGTCAGGTGAGCGGCCGCAACGACCGAGGCAGCGATGAGGCGACAGCGACCCGACCATGGACCCGACCGCGACACGACTACCGTGACACGACGACCGCGACATGATGACCAACCCGACCACAGACCCAAGCATGAAGCGACGACCACCCCGATGACAAGACCACCAACGCGACCACTACCCGACGACCAATACTTTTCATTCCTCCACTGATTCCTCCCGGAATGACCGGATTCCGGAGGAATGGACCGGAATCCGCAGGAATGGACTCAATTCCGCAGGAATCCTGACCGGAATCCACAGGAATGACCGAAATTCCGGTTAGGACTTCAACTTGGTGGACTTAGACAGAACTCAGAGAAAAATATCATGCAAAGATTTTGCATCTTTCAGGAATTGAACCCAGAGCCCCGGAAGAAATCCAGTAGCTAATATCCCAGACCATTTAACCATTAGACCAGAGAACTGTTGCTAACCTACCAAAAACATCGGACTACATACCCTATCTATCTATAATATATTTGTAGATTGCGTAACCAATTCTGAGAGATTCAGGGTCAATGGGGTACCATCAGATTCAGAATTTTAAGGAGATTACAAATATGTATATGTCATCTCACTCGGGTAACTGAAATCACCTTATTTGGTCTGTTTTGGGGACCGTGGGAACTTTTTGCCAAAAAAAGTAACTATAGAGCATGCTTCCAGAATCACAAATATATCAAAATCATGTGACTAGCTGCTTTCGTCATCGAGAAAAACGCGAAAAACTCGCCCAAAGCCGGCGGTTTTGAAAATTGCACTTGCTAAATATGGAATATCTTGATTAGAAATAGGTCCCACAGTCTCATTTTGATGTCATTTTATGTAATAGTGTGATATTTTCATGTTGGTGCTAAAAATAACCATATTTCCTTTTTTGGAAAAACCGGATTCCGGTGGCCATTCCGTTCCGGCCATTCCTGTTGGGTATTCCGGTTGCAGCTTATTCCAGTCTGCATTCCTCCGGAATGAAATTTCGCATTTTGGCTGGCCTCTCAGCCAAAATGACCCAAAAATTATTCCTCCGGAATGACCGGATTCCGCAGGATTCCGGTAGGAATCAGTGGAGGACAATAAAGACCTCCCCGACGACGGACGCGACCACAACGCGACCACCGACCCGATGATGAGATGACCGCCGACCCAACCCACCAGGAGACCGACCCGACCACCGACCCAACCATCACCTGACCCGACCACTGAGGCGATGACAACGCGACCACCAAGGCGACCATCACCTGACCACCACGCCGACCACGGACGCGACGACGACGACACGACGGCGACGACCATGGACCCGACCACGACACCACAACCATCCCGACGACGAGACCACCAACCTGACGATGACCCGACGACGGACCCAACCACAACGCAACCACCGACGTGACCACCGACGCGACCACAACGCGACCACCTACCCGACGCCGACGCGACAACAAGGCGACTGCTGACCTGACATGACAGGAGACCCAAGTGGTGACCGACACGATGACAGACCCGACCACGCCGCCATGCCTGATACAACAACCGACCCGACCTGATGACCGAACCGACCACGGAGGTGACAACAACGCGACCATACCTCAGTAGTGTACTGCATGTATTTTAATAGTTTTTTTAATATCATCAATCTATTAGATTGTACATTTGGTTACAATCCTGAGTCCACAAAAGTCCATGGACTCTCCATGGACTTTCCTTGGACTTTCTGTGGACTTCAGTATTTGCAACTTAACGTAACTCTTAAGTTGACTCTAAGTCCAAAGTCCACAGAAAGTCCACAGAAATCCACAGAACACAATATTTACTGCTAATTTCATGCTGTGGACTGAGCATGGACTTTGTGTGGACTTTGTGTGGACTTTGTGTGGACTGTCCATGGACATCCGTGGACTAATTTTTTCCAAAAGTAAGAAAAACACCATTAAGTTAAAAGTCCATGGATTGTCCATGGATTCCATGGAGTCTGTGGAGTCCATGTGGACAGGTGGGGGACTGTAAAGTACAGATTGATCCTGCCTGCCAAATTAGGGTAAACCCTGCAGTTTTAGCAATCTATTTTGAAAGATTTTGGACCCTGAATTTCTATATTTAGATTTGGTTTTTGCTGGATGGTCTGGGACAAAGTGCTTGGGATGCTGGACAGGTGTGACTTTTTTGACAGATTCAAGGGCCTGTGATATGTGACATCTAAATTGAACAAAATACAATGTATTTTAGTCTATTCCAGTGGATTTTGGTCCATTCCAGTCTCATTCCACTGGAATTCAGTTTATTCCACTGGATTTCAGTTATTTCTACCAGAATAGATGGGGCACAGCAAAGTACTGCAGCAATATTCTTTTCTTTTAAATTGTGTCTAATTATATAAGGAAGTCTTTACTGGTGAGTTTTTATGTGCTGGTTGCGATAATGCGCTCCTAACTTGGTCACTGTAGCACTCCAGACTGGATTCAATAGTGGGTGACAGCTTCTGCAAACTGAGCTCAACCTCACCATATGGATTTAGACTTTGAACAATATATTTATATGGAACTGGACTAACTAGCTACACAGAACCAATCCTTTCACAGGGCTCTAGCAAGAGCAAAGTGGCAGTTGGAGAAACAACAGAGTCTAGAGATGTAAATTTGAGTCACAGTGGAGTTTTGTGAATATAGCTAGCTCATATGACATCTATATCACTCTGTCTATCATATTTACTGGCCATTATATTAAATTCTCTACTAAACAAGAAGTTGAGCAACAAGCATTGAGCTAATCCCCTCAATCTTGACCAACACAGCTTGGAGTACCAGCATATACATCAATGCCTGTGCTAGCCCCTCTTCCTCTCCTCTCTCATCTCATTTCACATCCTTCATGTGTCCTCTCTTCTCTAAGTCCTCTCTGCAGTCTACATTGTTTGGTGACATAGACATGTGTGTGTGTGGACATAGATGTGCATGTGGCTGGTGTCTTGCCTTGTGGACTGAATATAAATATAAATATAAAGAGAGGATAAGAATGAGGTCGAGGCTGAAGAGGTGGAAGTGGAAAGAGTAGTGTGAATGAAGAAGAGATCAAAGGTACAGATGTGGCCTAATATTGATATTGACATGGTGCAGGCTCTATGAAGTGAAGTAGAGGAGAAAAGAAGGTTAGTATGACAAATTGATAATGAAAGGACCTAATAAAACTCCCCATTATTTTTTCTTTCTAGTATCCTTTCTTGTTATCGCAAAGGCTGCCCATCCCTGTCAGGACTATCATGGTTTGGCAAAGACCGGGTTTATCTGTAGATTGTTTGGACCAGTATCCATTTGAACTGACCCACAATATTTGGGTCAGAACCATGGGGACCATAGATATTGGGGTACTCTCTATATCAATACAATTTTGTAATAACTGTAACTAATGTGTCACATTTACTGATAGATCTAAAAATAAGAAGTGTGATCTCTCTCAAATAATTGACCTACATCTCATTCAAATATGATGTCAGTGTTATGAAAATAGGATGTATATTGTAGAAAAATAGAGACAAGTACTCAAGTTTAATTTTTTATCTCTCTACTTGTTTGTTGGAATTGCAAACTTTTTTTTCATCTGATTTAAGTCTGATTTGGTCTTAGAAAGTTTGAAACTGAAGTTCCTTCTTCTACATTTAAACCCTAATTTCATATTGAATTATTAGAATCACATTCTACACTTCCTGAGCTTTCTAACGCATCTTTATTTGAGTTAGAGATTACAACTTGTGATGCTACAGGGACTGGCTGACTAGTAGACTATAAATAAAGCACATGGTCAGGCACATCAGTCACAGGTATCACAGATTTACCCAAACCGAACTGTACCCAAACCATATTCACCAAAAACCGTGGGTTGGGTACAGGTAGTTACCGGGTTTATCCATGATAGTCTCTATCCCTGCTGTTGTCATTTGAGGGCTCAATAAGAGCCTTCAAGCCTTTACACTACTGGTTTCCTGGCTACATGGCTTCAGCAACTTTGGAATTACACATACCAAGCGCTGAAACAAGATCAAGGCAATTTGAGTTCAGACCAAAATCCCTTCCATTAATCCCAAATTTGATTGATCCCAGCCTGACAGATCACTGGGTTATTGACACCACTAACTGCATAAAGAAAGGTCCTTGCATGCCATTGGGCTGTGGTCACCTGGTTGTATGCTTTAGCTAAAAATAATTCAACATCAACCATGCCTTAATAGCATGTGCATGGTTTGGCAGTTTTGTCTGCATTCTTTTCTTAATATTGAGCTCAACAACATGCAGCCAGTGCCTGTGCACAGCGAGCTTCCAGTCTAACCATGAGCTTGAAGACTATTGGGACACATCGCAAATTTTCTATGGCAACCCGAACCTCCTTCTTCCTCCCATCAGTGACCGCCTGTCCGACTCAGACCTCACGATCATTCTTGACTGTCTATCGCTGTGACACAGGGATGGCGGTATCGATGAAGTGACTCTTCAGTACATTGTTTCTATTCTAGAATGCCATTTATACCACATTTCTCCTCTCCATTATATCTCATTTGGTCATTCCTTCTTTATCTATTGCCACCTCATTGCTGCACATTGTGGGTTCTTTCTTCTCTGTACATTTTCTCTGTACATTCTTAGACACTTTCATTTGGGCTCTTGGGTATTCTAGTATGTATGCATTATTATTGGACCTTGACTTTATGCGCGATATCATATGCAGCATGAAAGGTACCTACCAGAGACTAAGGCTGGTAATGCAGACCCTGTGTATGCAAAAGGTGGTAGTGATACGGTGCATAATGTAGACCAGCGACGAAATGCCAAATATAATGGGTCCGGGTCTCTGTAAGCTTTTCCAGCTGACCAATACGAGGAAGTTCCACAGCTGCATAAGCACATCCCAGCTGCCCCTAAACATTCTGATCATATCCCTCAATACACCAAGACTCGGTTTTCGTAATATTATTGCAGCAACTGGGATGTCGTCCTCATCCTTCAGTACGAGGTCATCGGCATCTATCTCTCTCGGGTACCATGCTCTATCCTTGAAGCATATCCCTGCACCCACACAAGTGCAAATGGCTAAAAGAAAGTGATGTACAAGATTGGCAGGCATGTGGCCATTGTCGTCATCGCCTGACTGTGTGCATTGGTAAAGTTTGAAGAGCTGGATAGCCGTTAGATTGAGAATAAAAAATAGAACACAAGGCATATGTGTCCGGGAGTTGTTTCATTGAACAGCCTGACTTTGAGTGGTGAGGAATGTCTGTGGCAAGCTACTGTCAACTGTTCCAGTCAACCTACATGATGAGGTGAAAGATAGAAGCTCAATGTGTCATCTCTGTCAACTTTGTTAAGCAGGTAGAAAACAGCTGAGCATGAGTACTTGACTGCCACTCTTTGTGATAGCTATAGAGCTGTAGGGTATATGTGTTTTGAATGTCATTGAGAAGAGGAAGTTCAACCTACACCAGCTGCAGATCCTGCAAGCTGATCTGACCCAAATCCACTCTACTATTATTATGACTAGCAAGTGCTATCATGTCTGCGAAGACAAAGAGTGCCTACATTGTGGGTTCAAGAATATAATTCGAGTTTAAAGTTCTCAAGTGCTTCGCAAAGCTACTTAGAGTTTCAAGTGGAGTTTAAGTAAAACTAGATTCTCAAGATCTAGCTAAGGAATACATAGTGTGCTACTGTAGTACTTATACTAAGTAGCAGGTCAGGAGAATAGATAAAACATGTAAGAGATGTGTATGAAACTAGTAAGATATCCATCATTGGTGCGATGGATGTAAAACAGATTTGCGTAAAATGTTAGCGCATGAAACAATGAAGGAGGACTATGCACGCAAGTGATATGATCCAAGATGGGGATGGAGGATGCATAGTTTGAAGTAAGTAAAAGAAAAATAGTCCATGCATATGTGTGCTGCCCTGCATTCAGATGTGATCATAACAGCTATTGCCCAAACTGAAACTTAAACTGATCCTCCCTTGCCATCTCATTCTGCTTTGCATCCTGCTCAAATTTAGGATTATTATCTTCTTAATCACCCTCAAGCTCCTCCTCCCTTGCTTTCTTGAACTTTCTATCAAAGGATTGTGACAGTCTAGATATTGCCACTGCTCTCAAAGAACACTTCCAGTTTCCCAAAGATGGTGTGATGTGTTATCTTGTATTCCCAGAGCACACAATCATATTTCTATATCAATTAGCTGTTCTCACCTCAGTCCTCTACACCACCACACAGATCTATCACCTCCTTTCAAGCAACTGTTATTGGTACAGTGACATTCTGCTCAATCTTCTCGAGTTGAAATATGGCCTGGTGGCTGTTGTGAAAGGGCTGCATAGTGGGACCTGAAAGAGATTTGTTTAGCTGTACAAGCCCATGAGCAAAGCTGAGCTGACACCTATCATGGTCATGTTTCATTCAGATCTTGATATCTTTGAACAGAGTGTAAGTTAATGTCTTTATATTTATTTATCAAAATAATTCATCTATTTTCAATTCAAATTGTAGAAAAAGAGCAAAAGCAACTAGATATCAAGACAAAACTCCGAGATAAGCAGTATCTTCATCAAGATAAGCAGCACCTTCATCAAGAAAAGTGAGGCAGACCAGCAACTACAAAAAGAACAGTGATGATAAGAAGAGGCAAAGCAAAGAATAAAAGATACCAAGGAGAAACTGGAGAAATTAACAAAGGTGTTGAAGGAATGAGGTGTCTCACCTGATCACAAGTTGGCTTTAGCAGCTTTTGAGATGCCTCAGATGAGGGCTTCAAGTTGTCAAGTATTTAATAAGCAAGCTGTCAACAGTAAGTATTCTTGTTCACCTCTTCAGGCAGAGTTCTTTTGTATTAAAATAAATGGGGGTGGAGATATTTCCTGGCAAACAAATAAAATTACACTTGTGAGGAACATCACTATTATCATTATTCTTCTTATTTTCATTCTTGTGTCATTAACCTGTTTTTTTTTAATTTATTTTTGCTGCTGAGCCAGATAAAAAATTATACAAATAGTAACTCACCTTGACAGCTCCTTTCTCAGTATCACTAACTATCTATCTGATCAAGGTTTTTGAGAAATGAGATGCAGAGGAGGGTATGCTTGCTGCCCTTGGAAAAGTGTTTCAAGTGTCATTTTTGACATAGTCACCAGTCACCATAGAGCATGTGGCTGAGATGGGCCATAAGCTTGTGGCAAAGGATCATGATTCATGGTCAAATATTCAATTGTACCCAATGAATGGTTACTCATGTGTGACCAAACTGATTGCAGACAGACTAATTTGGGACTTGTCACAGCATATCTTTTTTGCTGAGTGTACTCACTCTTGCACTTTACCTGTGAAGACCAAGCTTAACATATAGTCCGCTGTCTCTGAGATCACAACTTTCCATTTCTTGTTTCCTCACAAGCCGGGGAGCTAGTTAGGTACCTGACTTAATATGTAATATAGTCAGCTTATAAATGCTACCATTACATTACCATTACCACTGCCTACCTCGCTGGTAATAAACAATACACACAAAGTCAGGGCAACAGATAACACCCTTTGCCGTTGATTGATTTTTTTTGGTCAAAATAAATTCAGATAATGGGTGTCAAGCTATCTTATAATAACTCTTCCCTTGATGTCATTGACACATGTGGCCAGTCCGTTAAGCTGATGATGTCAGAAGGATGTGCGCTGACTCATGTCAACTGTGTCATGATGTTCAAAAGGGCCATACGGACCACATGAGTTGCGCATTATGATTTTGGTTCAATTTGGCATCCTATAGTTGGATGTTGATGCCCAATTTTTAGATTTCTTGGTCCTGCTTGGGTTTCTTCATGCAGGTGATCATCTCTTGTAATGTATTGTTTCCTCGTCTTTTGTCTCATGGCTTTCTTTGCGCTTTCTTTTCGCCGCTGGCCTGACATACTTGCCTGGATGGGAATCTTCAGATGAGCGGCAAATGGAACAGCACAGGATTGTCCATTTCTCACCTTTTCTCTGTTGAGCTTCACATTGTCTGATGGTTTATATTCATTTTCAGATTCAACTTCTCTTTCTGTTTGGCATATCAGGCCTCTAGCTGTATGGCACGTTCTCATGGAGTTTTGTTTCTGTTCGGTCATTTTGCTGATTTTATGTGAAGCCTGTCTGATACGTGGACTTGGTGGTGGAATGTCTGTAGTGGATCAGAGGTTCACATCACATCATCGCTAAATCTAGAGGGCGATAGTCATAGTTTGGTGAATGATTTCTTGCTACTTTGTCGCCTTTTTGTAACCCTGTTTTCTTTTCAGATGTGGTTGCATTGTTTCCTTTGACATCAAGGCCATCGATGCACATGCTTCTGTCAATTTTGGAGGTCTTTGGAACTCAGAGTTTCAAACTTTGATCAGTTCACAACACCTATGGTGCAAAATATACAATTTACAGTTTTCTGATGACTTTTCAGGCAGTTAGAGTTTCTTGTTTGGAAATGTAATTCAGTGATATGAATGCACAAATGAAGATTGATTAGGCTGAACACATCCCATAGAGGAAGACCTGATTTTTGTACAATTATTGCACATAGAGATCAAACTGAGATACATAGATTGCTGGCAGATTGCTGACATATCACACCCCTTCTGAAAGTGATCTGCTTGCATCCTAATGCCAAGCTGTCATCATGCAGTGAGGACATGACAGACAGACAAGAAAAAATAATAACTAGGGTTTGCAGGAGTGACTATGAAATTTATTGTACTTATGACTTTATGAACCCAGTACCACCAACAATCTGTGGTGTCCAAAATATACCATTGTTCAGGCCTTAATTGTTTTTTATTCATTTGGTATGATTAAAATAGCAGTAAGCTAGCTCCACAACTCAAGAAAAAGTGTTATTCTTTTTAGATATATTCAATAAAATATTGTGCATAGTATTCGAACTGAAATAAAAGAATTCTTGCAAAAGGTGTACCAATTTACTATGCGCTCTGCATGTCTTCTAAGCCTCAAAATCTTGGTCTATTACCCTCTAGTGACAGAAACTCCAACTCATGTACCACAATAATAACACCAAGACAAATCAGGTATAGGGTTCTGCACGGGTTGAGCAAACCCGTACGGGTAGCGGGTACGGGTAGGTATGGGTAGGGTATGGGTAGACATTAGCCTACCCGCAACCCGTGCATACCCCCGGCAACTAAACAGCTTAAAATCTTATGTAAACAAAGGCTGTGCAGTACCAAGCCACCCATTCATTCAGATTAGATAACAGTGGGACGGAAAATTGTTAATCTCTCTGATATGGCTGACAACGGCGAGACTACGCGCTCAGGTCGCAAGCCGATTATTTCGTTCAAACGCAAGGCAATTGACACTCTGAAGGATCTCCTATCACCCAAGAAGAAGAAAACAAATCCGGCAAAGAAGGCATCATCAAAAAAAGCACCAACTAAGACCGCTACGGCTGCTAAGCCAAAAGAAGTCGCAGGGCTGACAACCGCCAAGAACACGCCTATGAATAAAGTAGATCTTTTAACTGTGAATGAAAATAATATTAATTCTTCGCTTTCTAGACTCCCTCGACAAGCGATAGCACACCTGTTGCTTCCAAAGATTCTTCCCGTCAACCGAGTGTTGTTGATGTTGATGATGACGAGGACAGTGAAGACGAGGTGCAGGTGATCGAAGAGGAAGAGGAGGCATCAGAAGCTGAGCTCGGTGAGGTCCTGTCAATGCTAATAGTTATACTTGAGTTGACGAAATATACAGAGAGACTCAAAGAAGATTGGAACGCACCAATATACGCATTCTTTCATCCTATCCCCAAAATTGGCTATGAAAAAGGTCGCCGCTATCACGAGTTCAAGTGCTTCGCTTCAGGGTGCAGCAAATCTGTGCGCCGTTTCCTTGACAAAAAGGATGCAAAGTCAACAAGCAATCTTCACAAACACGCAAAGATCTGTTGGGGAGAAGAAACTGTCAAGGCTGCGACGCAGGCTGGAGATGTCGAATCTGCTCGTGAAACACTATCAAAATCCAGAGACGGGTCAGTCACGGCAGCCTTTGAAGTTAAAGGCAAAGGTAAAGCTACATACTCACATCGTCAACATACAAAAACCGAGACAAGGTAAGTGCCGTCATTATATATTGATATTGCATACTAAGAATGATATTGAGGGCTGAGATTGTTCGATGGATCTCAGAGAATGGACGACCTTTCAACATCGTCAGTGATCGCGGTTTCAAAAAGCTAATGAAAACTGGAAGACCCGAGTATTACCTGCCGTCGCCTGCAACTGTTTCTCGGGATGTACGTGTGGTCTTTGCATGTTCTCGTCAGCGTATAGCTGCTATGCTTCAGGTATGTACATCAATTTGACATCCCGTATGATTTATGATAACACAACTTACTAGAAACATGACAGAAAACTTCATTTCGCAACGGACGCCTGGACTTCTCCTAACCATCGTGCTTACGTAGCTGTTACAGCTCATTTTGAGCACAAGGGCGAGGCGGTATGTATGATTCTAGATGTTGTCGAGGTTGCAAAGGTTTTTAGTAGAATCTTTATCAATCATGGACATAAAATCAACTTACCGTCTTACAGTCTCACAGCGGAATTAACCTGGCTATCGCCTTCGCGGAAATCCTCAAAGAATTTGGTATCGCTGATAAGGTATTTAGTTTATACAATATGAGGAGGCAAAGCACTCACAGGTCTTCAGGTCCTCAGTATCACCTGTGACAATGCGTCAAATAACGATGTCATGATTGACAAACTTGAGGAGCTTCTTCCAGAGTTCTCGAAGGTCAATCACACACGCTGCTTCCTTCACGTTATCAATTTGGTATCAAAGACGACAATAAAACAATTTGACGTACAAAAGAAAGCCACTGGGGAAGTTAGCAATGAGGAAGACGAAGATATTCGTGAGCTTGCTGGGGATTCGGCATATGACAGTGAGGAGCATCAGACACGCGAGGGTCTTCTTGAAGAATCCCTCACTGGAGAGGTTGGCGCGGATGATGATGTTACTGGTTGGATCGATGAGATGGCGGCGTTATCAGCTGTTGATCGTGCGGTCTTACAAGAGAGTATACGGCCTGTTAAAAAGCTCTTGGTTAAGGTATGAACCACATGAATGACATTCAAGTGTAACTCACCATACTTTCTCAGGTCCAAAAGCTGGCCTTTAAGACTATCAACTCAACTACTCTCCTCCTTCCGGCGTGGCAGACATTGCTTGAAGAGCTTGACATGGACAGTCGCATTATTCCTCGAGATGTCACGACACGATGGAATTCAACTTACGATATGCTTATCTTCATTCTTGAATATCGCAAGGCGGTTGATAAATTCACAAGTGATAGGAAGAACGATATACGAGAGTTAGAGATTAGCGAGGAAGAGTGGAAGATTGTCGAGCAGCTTACCGACGTTCTAATGGTATGTGGCTGTGCCATCCATGGAATCGCTTACATCACTCACTCCGTGGTGCACAGGTTCTTAAACACGCAACTCTCTTCTTCTCTCGCTCAACCCCAAACCTTGCCAATGTAATTCCCGTCATGGATCACATCAATGATCGCCTCACCACGAAGGCAAATGACAACTCTCTCTCACCTGCCATTCGCGCAGCGCTCGGACTCGCCAAAAAAACCCTAAACCGTTATTACTCACGTACTGATAACTCTGAGGCATATCGTATTGCTATGAGTAAGTAATGCAATTTTCAATTGCTTTATTGATTGCTAAATTCGATGTTTTAGTCCTCCACCCACAGCACAAGTTAGAATATTTCCGTAAGGCTGGTTGGGAGCAGGAGTGGATTGATACGGTGCTCGACCTGGTCAGGACTGAGTACGATCTTTCATATCGAAAGGAGGTCACTGTTCAAACAGCTGCTAATGTAAAAGAAGGATCTGCGGTAATTTTTTGTTTCCTAAATTTCAAGTTCAATATTAATTTGAAACTTTCAGCCCTCATTAGTGAAGAAATCCTCAAAATCGAAGAACATCTTTGACGACATCCTTCAGCTATCATCGAAACCAGTTAACTTGCAAAACGAAATTGATCGCTACCTCAGCACTGACACTGAGGGAGTTCAGAACGTACTGGAGTGGTGGTGGGAACGTCGCGCGATGTATCCGGGTCTTTCGCGTATGGCACTAGATTATTTGAGCATCCCTGGTACGTCTTTCTTTTTATATATATCTGGATTATTTTCTCAACTCACCGTTGTAAAACCAGCAACCTCTGTCGACGTTGAATGTGTTTTCAGCCGGGGCCGACTCCTTCTCTCACATATTCGCAGCCGGCTCTCTGCACAATCAACTCGTGCATTGATTTGCATCGGAAATTGGAGTTTGCGTGGATTTATCAAGGATTCAGATATTCAGACAGTGGCAGTCATGCAAGACGTCGAGGGTGATGATGAGGAGATGGAAGAAGGCTGGGATAGAATTTTATTGTAGTCTACTACATTATTTATGCTATCTTTCTTCTTTCTCCGTGACGCCCATCTGTTGGACCACCACCACCAGAGACTGCCGTCGCCGTGTCAACCCTAACACCACCAGCACCGACATCCACAGCACCTGCAACAGCTGCAGCGCATCCCTTATACCCATTCCGGCGCCTGCGTATTTGGCGCCTGCAAGTATTAGCAATTCAATGTGCTGCACGTTGGGGGTACGGGCGCTATCTGATGGCGGCTTTGTTGTCTGGGAGTTGCCAGAGTTGATAACAGACGATGTTCAGTAAGTGGCCGTCGTTTTCGTTTATATCGTTTTACTAATTTGTGTCTCAGTGGCCACGTTCTGCTATGCGTACCCCTGTCGGCGATCCACACGATGCCATCCGAGCAGTGAAATGGCATCCCAAGGAAGCTGATACTCTCGCTATCGCGGCTCATCATGTTGGGCAACTTTCAACGTTCATTCCGTAAGTCCGCGTTGGGGGGTACGGGTGCTGGTGGGGCGTTGGGACGGTGGGGTGGTTGGACCCGCGAGGTGGTTGGACCCGCAAGGTCCGTTATTTATCTCTCCGTAACGTGCTACTGACCACTGAAACCAAAGGCTGCACAGGGAGACAACGACGTGTTTAACGTCGTTGTCTCCTCCTCGAACGTCGTCTGGTTTACCAGATGACGTTCGAGTTTGTTCGGACACCCACCACCGTCAATGGCCACCACATCGCCATCTTGTCTCGCCGCTGCCACTGCCGCCGTTTTGATATGACGACGAGGGCCAGGTGCGTCGACGATGACACCACGATTCCGCGGCTGCAATGACGACGACGCCGCAACGGCGGGGGCAACACTGATGACGCCGCAGCTGTGGGTGCATCGATGATGACCCCACGATGCCGCAGTTGCAGGTGCAACGATGACGCCACAATGGAGAGTGCATCGACGATGAGGGCACAGTGACGACAGCAGCTGCGGGTGCAAAAACGAGTATGCCACGCCGCTGCATTGACGATGACCCCACGATGCCGCAGTTGCAGGTGCAACGATGACACCGCAATGGCGAGTGCATCGATGATGAGGGCCCAGTGACGACGCAGCTGCAGGTGCAACAACGACGACGCCACAACGCTGCGGGTACAACGAAGTCGATGGCCCAGTGACCCGGGCGCACCTGCAACCCCGACACCTAACTCGAAACCTTGCAAATGCACTCATTGCACTTGCTGCCAACAGAGCACGGAGTGCCGAGAGGTGTACAACTGATGACCGTGAGGTGCAATGTATTACAGTTATGGCTACATGCAGGTACTAAGTGTCAATCCAAGCTATATACATGAGGATGGATGCTTCGGGAATGCCATGTCGAGTACATAGTTCGATGACTCATTTTACTGTAGTCTACTACTTACATTATTTATGCTATCCATTTTCGTTCTCTGTGTGATTTGCGTGTACCCGTGCTTTGACCTGTACCCGCAAAATACCCGCACATACCCGCAATAATTGACCCGTGGGTTTGTGGGTACGGGTTGCGGTGGGTAAAGTATGGGTAGAGCTCGAGACACCCGCGGGTTACCCGTGCAGAACCCTAATCAGGTATATGCATAGGATCCAAATAAACCAAACTGCAGGCAAGCAGAAAATACTGGTAAGGGAACTTGTTCACTGGTCAAAAAATGAGACATTGGAAACTGGGAGCATGAGAATAAAAAGGTTGGGAAACTATAAAGAGAGCATCACTTTTCATCATTATTGGGCTGGTCGGGAGTGTTGGATCCTCAAGCTGGCCCAGCCTGAGGTTGTCCCAGTGTGGGATGAGCCTTCAGATTTGGACAATCAAAATGAGTCACTGCAATTATGATGGCAATTATAAGACACTGATAAACAAGTATGCCTCGAATTAGCCTCCTTACTTCCACTATCTCTTTCTTCATCACTGTGATATTATTCTTTACAGCTTCCATATCAACCTTCACAGCTGCAATATCACTCTTCATGGTTGTCATGTTCTTCCCCAACCTCATTACCTCTAATGCTCATTCTGCATCACACCACTTGACCATTATGACATGATAGTCTGGGTTTAAAGAGTCAGAAGATGTGTTGCAAATGTGAATATATCAACATACTGATGTTCTCTTTCAAGGATTGAGAGTTTAGGGATTCATTTCAAGTGATAGGCCTGTGGCTAGGAGGGGCATAAGGACTGGGGTTCATGAGATATCAATATCAGCTGATGCATGTGAAAAGGAGGCTAATGTACTGCATTAGAGGCTATTCAAGTCCAGATATAGGACTGCCACAGTTGTTTTCAGAGTTGGTTTGTCAGCTGTGCAGAACCAAAAGCCATCATCAATCATTCAGCAAGACCAGAAAAATTGCACACAACATAGCAGAAATAGTGACAGAATGTGTTCCAGGGAAAGAGCATGTAGGGAGGAGGTAGAGAGGGATAGCAGATAATGTCAGCTGCTGAGAATGGTCCATTATTGAACATTATATTTAAGAGCAGGGAAAAAGTGGCAAACAGTTCAAGTGCAGTCTAATTTTCTGACTAAGTCAACTGTCTTCTTAAATGGAGGATTAGCCACCTTTTGAGACTATTGAGCTAACCAGAAAACCCAGGGGTAATCAGCATTCTGCTTGTCAGTTCACTAGAGCCAGGCCTCAACTTCATCCATAATGTAGTCTGTGTACTTCTTGTAGCAGCTGTTCCAGTCATCCAACTGAAGCATGCTGTTAAAATAAGAGGTTTTTAACCCTCCTCTTCTTATTCTTGGTGGACTCTGGCAGAGTGGTGGAGTCCATGTGGAGTTCATGTGTGCTTTTTTTGGCTGACAGCCCAGTCAAATTTTATGCCAGACTCTACCGAAAGTCCAGGTGAAGTCCAGACAGACTCTGGGGACTCCATATGTAGTTCCTGGAGTCTGCTGGTTTTATAGTGTCACAGGAGTCCCAGAAGTTCAGATGGAGTCCAACAGGAGTCTTGTGATTTCCTTTTTTGAAAATGCCTGTTATTTTTAGCAACTATGTAAAAATTACATACTATTATATAAAATGACATCCAAGTGACACAGTGGGATTTATTTGTACTCAAGAAATTCTGTATTTTGCATTTTTCTCACCAACTGAAGTATTTATTAATATAATTTTTGTGTATTCAGGGTTCTAGCAGTAGACTATATCTACCTTTTTTAGCAAAAAATTTCAATGGTGTCTGGCACAATCCAAATAAAGCAATGTACCATACTGACATAACTTGGTGCATGTGTATCTAGGATCTTCTTAAATTTCTGGATCTGATGGTACCCTACTTGATTTTAAATCTTGTGACATTAGTCACAAAATAGATAGATATATATTACAGAAAAGGGAGTATATAGGGTGTTTTTTTGCTTGGTTAAACAAGGTTTTTTGATGTAGTAGTTAAATGATTTGTTTTGCTGACTCTTCAGTAGTTCTGGGTTCCATTACTTCTAAGTGCAAACTTTTTTGGTGATAATTTTTTTCTGAGTTTTGTCTAAGTCCACTAGTTGAAGTTGTATCCTTTGTGGACTTCATATCCATGCAGAGTTTATATAGAGTCTATGTGGACTCCACCAGACTCCATTTAAAATCTATGTGAAGTCCAGGTGGAGTCCATATGGACTTCACTTCTTTATAGTGAAGTCATACAGTTTTTTTTGATTCTATATAGACTCCACTAATTTTATGCAGAGTCTATGGAGTCCACCAGGAATAGGTAAAGGAGGGTAAAGTACTGTGAAATGGGCATCAAAGTAATGTGTGAGATGTGCTTTGTAAGCATTAATAAGAATGTCAAAAAAGTTGGTGGAGAAAAAGTCAAACATATTAACAGAGGACGGGGTTTGCTTATGTCAAAATGTTATGTAATAATTTTATGTAATATTTATGTAAGCTTCATCCTGTGGCCTGCCTGTGCTGCGACAGCTTTCGAAACAAACAAACAGCTGCGGTGAGCTTCTGAAACAAACACGCGACACCGTGTCATGCTCGCGCCGCACTCGCTCCCACCGACCTCATTTCGACGCGACATCACGTCTTCTTTGGGATTTTCTTGCTTCTCACATCACAAAAGCCTTTAAATAGCCCCTGTACACCATAGCTTGGGCTGTTTTGGGTGTTTTTGACCAAGGTAAGGCCTCTACCTTCGCTTTTTTGGCCTTCTGAAGCACTGAAAAAACTTCCAGTCTCCTCTGCATCTCTTTTCTGCTATTTTCTGTGAGGGATTTCGGGTTTTTGGGTGGTTTTAGGTGTGTCATATGTTGTTTCAGGGATTTACCATCCTCTGACATGAAGAAAAAGTCTGTTTCTGCTCTTCTGCTTTGGTTTTGGTGGAGAATTTCAGGTTTTTGGGTGATTTCAGGTGTGTAAATTGAACTTTCAAGGTCTCTACATGCTCTAACATATTAAATAAGGCTGTCTGTTGTGCTCTCCTTTGGTGAGTGGTTATGGAGAGTGTTTAATTCATGATTCTCATATCATGAAAGGACTCTGGCCTGGATTTTGGACCTTCTGGATTTTGGACCTCCCTGGATTTTGGACCTCCCTGGATTTTCTGGACCCTTTTTCTGAGCTGGGGTACAGATTGTGCATCTGCTGCAGCTGTTTTTGCATCAGGTCTCTGGAGAGATTAGAAGATCAAGGTGAAGCCCTGAAAATTCCTACTTCCCTGGCCTCTCTTTTACAGAGTGTTTGCCAGTTGACTATAGACCTTTTGGTCTGGACCTCTTTCTGAGCACAGTTTGCAGGGAGATTGGTTGGCGGGCTTACAATTGCCTCCCCTTCCTTCGGGATTGAAGCTCCATTATCAACTGCAGCTGTTGACACCGAATTCGCTTTTTTCTTGCTTTGATTGGATTGCACGGCTGGACCAGAATAGCTGCTGTTTCTCAGTTCCTGGCTTACGACTAATCATATTTGGCCATGTAAGTCTCTATATTCTTTTTTTCTTTAATTGTAATATTAATAATATAAATTCAAGGCCTGAAACCCCTCCAAACACTCCTCAGCGGGTGCGGATTGCTGCCCAGAGACTGGAACGTAACAGTCGCATTCTGGAAAGTCCTCAGATCCATCGTACTCATCAGCCGCAGCCACGTGTTCCACGTATTGAGCCACTTCACTTCAATATACCTGTGCCTCCACCTGTTCCCGCAGTTGCAGCCGCTATTGCAGCTGTAAACAATGATCCTTTTGGAGTTCATAATGCACCTCTTGCTGTGGTCAACTTCAATGGTCGTCAATATGCACATCTACCTGCTGATTTGGCTCAGCGTCTGGCTGCCCTTCCTGCTATGCCTGCTGCTTCTCGACATGTTCGTAATAGAAATCCTCCCATGCCACTGCCTGTAAGCTTTTTTCTAATTAATTTGATGAATGGTGTTAATTTAAAAAATAATAGGCTGTGATTCCTGCCGTTTCTGCTGCTCTTCGACGTGGACATCGTGAGAATGGACCTCCTGCTCCTCTGCCACCTCTTTCTTTACCTGTAAGTTTGCATTTAGATTATTCCAAGAAATAATGTTGTTAATAAAAAATATAATAGCCTGTGATTCCTGTTATACCTGCTGCTCCTCAACGAGGACGTGTTAGAATTGAACCTTTGCCTTTCCCAATGCCTCCTCCTGTAAGTTTATTGTTAAAAGCTTCCATAAGAATTTAATTCTGACAAATGTAATACAGAATCAGCCAGCTCCACCTCTTGCCAATCCAGGTCCTGCACCACATGCTCAAAGGCATCGAAATGCACGTGCACATGATCAGGAAGGGGCTGCACATCAGCCATTTGACTCTTCCTGGCCTATTCATTATCTGGGAAAAATGGATGTCAAATGTGAAAGCTGTGGTGCCCTCCATTGGATGGCTGAACGTCTTTCAAAGTCATCTCAAAGATCACCCAAATTTGGCATGTGCTGTTTCAAGGGAAAGATTGAGCTTCCAAAGCTTGAAGATCCTCCCGAGGAGCTTAGGAATTTTCTGATGGGTGATGATCCTTCCTCCAAGGCTTTTCGGCAGAACATTCGAAAGTACAACAATGCATTGGCCATGACTTCAGTGGGGGTCACCATTGATCGTTCCATAAATCAAACTGGCCATGGTCCATGGGTCTTCAAGATCCAAGGAAAGCTGTCTCATTATGCTGGGTCTCTTTTGCCAAATCCAGGAGAGTCTCCTCTCTATGCTCAGTTGTACATCTATGATCCTGTCGAAGCTTTGGACTATCGGATGGCTCATCAAGCAAACAGCAATTTGGATCGCCAGACCATGCAAACTTTGCAGGACATGCTTTTTCGACGTCATCCTGGAGTTCAGCTCTACAAGCAAGCCTATGAGCTCACACGTAACATGCCACCAGAAGAGCAGTGCAATATTGCACTTCGATATGATCGAGATACTGACCGTCGCCGCTACAATCTTCCAACAGCCACATCAGATGAGGTTGCAGTTATATTGCCAGGAGATGGTGATCAGCCTACAGATTCACGGGACATCATTCTACGTCGCAGGGCAGGAGAGACTAATATGCGGATAACTGAAATGCATCCTCTTTACCATTCTCTTCACTATGTCCTCCTCTTTCCAACTGGACAGCTGGGTTGGCATCCACATATCCCATTCTGAGGTGGAGAAGAAGTTGATGAAGTAGCTCCTGCACATGATCCAACACAGGCAGAGAATGAAGATGAAGATGAAGAGGGTAATCCAGATGCTGCAGCCACTCCAAGTAAAAAACGGAAGTGGGTCTCTCAGACAGAGTACTTTCGCTATCGTCTACACCCTCGAGAGGGTGAAACTCTTCATGTCTTCCTCTCCCAAAAGCTTCTGCAGGAGTTCATTGTTGACTGTTGGGCTGTCTCTGAGCAGAGCCGCTTAAATTGGGTTCAGTTGAACCAACATCTTTTTCGGGTGGCAACACGGCAAGGACTTATGGATGCAGTGGCAACAGATCCAAATGCAGAAGGAGCAAATGTTGGCCAATGCACCATTTTGCCATCATCCTTTGCAGGAAGCACACGGAACATGATACAGAATTGTCAGGATGCATTGGCTATTAATCGTTATTATCACGGAGCAGATTTGTTTCTCATGGCAACAGCAAATCCAAACTGGCCTGAAATTAAGGAAGCTCTACTCCCAGGACAGTCAGCAACTGATCGTCCAGATCTCACCACCAGAGTCTTTCATTTGAAAATGGCCCAGCTCCTCAAAGATATCTGTGATAATGGCATTATGGGTCGTGTTGTGGCACGTGTCTGGACCATCGAATTTCAGAAGAGAGGCCTTCCACATATGCATATGATCATCTTTCTGCATCCGGACCACAAGCTTCGCACTCCTGAAGACGTTGACAGCCTGATTTCTGCTGAATTCCCTGACGAGAATGAGGAACCTGAACTTTTTGAGTTGGTCAAAAAGTTCATGGTGCATACTCCCTGTGGTGCAGAGCACGATAATGTTGATGCACCATGCATGGTCAATGGAAAGTGTTCCAAGTGCTTTCCAAAGGTTTGGCGAGAGCAGACCACTGTCAATGATGACTCCTATGCCAATCTCAGGAGGCGTGACACAGGCAAGACATTCAAGGTTGGAAATCGTGACGTCAACAATTTGTGGGTTGTGGCACATTGCCGTTATCTCATTTGGAAGTACCGCTGTCATATTAATGTGGAATGCATTGCATCAATCAAGGCCATCAAATACATCTACAAATATGTCTACAAGGGCCATGATCGCACCACCATGGAGTTTGGATGCTGCCAGGATGAAGTCAAGCTATACCTCGACTCTCGATATGTCTCTGCCTGTGAAGGTACTTGGCGTGTTTTCCATTTTCACATGCACCAGGAAAGCCCTCCTGTTGTTCGCCTTCAGGTTCACCTTCCTGATGAACAGCTGATTACCTGGGATGAGACTCTGGCACCAAATCTTCAGGCTGTGCTTCAGCGCAATGCAGCAAAGGACACCAAACTGATCGCATACTTCAAAGCCAACATTGAGTATCCAGAGGCGAAAAATGTTCTCTATCAGGACTTTCCTTCAAAGTTTGTTTGGAAAGGGACTCTTCGCAAATGGAAACCACGACAATGGCAGTTTGCTATTGGCCGCATGTATTATGCCCATCCAAACTCTGGAGAACGCTTTTACCTTCGCCTTCTTCTCACTTGCATCAGAGGTGCCACCTCTTTTGACCACCTTCGCACTGTCAATGGTGAGGATCAACCCTGTGCCACTTTCCGTGAGGCCTGCATAAAGCTGGGTCTTTTGGAGGATGACAATGAGTGGATTCAATGTCTGGAAGAGGCTGAAGAAATGGCAAGTGGTCGACAGCTTCGGAGTTTATTTGTCACTATCCTTCGTGAAAATGCACCTTCTGATCCTTTGGCACTTTGGCTTCATTTCCGGGAAAAGATCTGTGATGATTTGCGCTATGCACTCCATAATGGCAATATCTGCTGGGATCCTACTGAGGAGCAGGTGTTCGACTATGGCCTCTATCTCATTGATCGTCTTCTTCATGCCACCAACAAATCCCTTCGAGACTGGCCTACCATGCCACTTCCACAGGAGAACTGGGATGCACTGATTGGAAACCGGCTGATTGCAGAGCAGCGCAACTATGATATGGCTCAGGAGGAAATTCTGGCAGCTCAGCGCATTCCAACTCTGAATGTCGGTCAGCGTGCAGCATTCAATCAAATTGTTGCAGCAATTACCAACAAGACTGGGCAATGCTTTTTTCTTCATGGACCAGGTGGAACAGGAAAGACTTATGTCTACAATACACTCTGCCATTATTTGCGAGGCCAGGGAAAGATTGTCCTCTGTGTTGCATCTTCTGGAATTGCTGCATTGCTTCTTATTGGAGGACGTACAGCTCATTCATGCTTCAAAATTCCAATCAAAATCCATGAGGCATCCACCTGTTCTATTGGAAAAAACTCTGATCTGGCTGAACTGATCTGCATCACTGATTTGGTCATTTGGGATGAGGCTCCAATGCAACATCGTCACAATCATGAAGCTGTGGACTGCACATTCCGTGATATCCGAAACTGCGAAGAGCCTTTTGGAGGACTTACTGTTGTCTTTGGTGGAGACTTCAAGCAAATTCTTCCTGTTATCATCAAGGGTTCACGTGCTCAGATTGTTGGTGCCTCTCTTCAGCGCTCCAGACTGTGGGGATCTATTGAAGTTCTAAAGCTTACTGAAAACATGCGACTCAACACAAATCAGGAGGCTGAAAGAGACTTTGCAAAATGGCAGTTGGATTTGGGTCATGGCAGAAACACTGATGCATCAGACGATATTGTCCTTCCGGATCACTTCAAGTGCACAGAAAATACAGTTGAATCTCTCATCAACACTATCTATCCTGGAGTGCATCGCAGAACAGGCCAAGATGATCAATATTATGCAGAGCGGACCATTCTTTGTAGTCGGAATGATGATGTGGATGATTGCAACAACACAATTCTTGACAAATTTCCTGGACAAGAAAAGGTTTTTCACAGTGCCGATTCGATTCTGAACAATGAAGAAAATGGGAATGAAGGCATTCTTATGTATCCTGTGGAGTATCTCAATACCATCAACTGCTCTGGCCTGCCTCTGGCTAAACTCACACTTAAAGTTGGGTGTCCAGTTATGATTCTGCGCAATCTCAATGCCAGTGAGGGTGTATGCAATGGATCACGAGGGATTATAACCAGGATGGCAAATCGAGTTTTGGAGGTCCGGTTATTGACAGGAGAGCAAGCTGGCCACATGATATTTGTTCCACGAATCAGCCTTACACCAACGGATACTCAAATTCCATTTGAGTTTTGTCGAAGGCAATTTCCAGTACGACTTTGCTTTGCAATGACAATCAACAAGGCGCAAGGTCAATCGGTCAAGCATGTTGGGCTCAACTTATGCAATTCAGTCTTTGCACATGGACAACTTTATGTGGCAGTTTCACGTGTGACTTCTGTTCACAACATCAAGGCAATATGGGATGAAGAGGCGCAGACAACCAAAACAAAAAATATAGTTTACCCTGAAGTTATTATTGATTAGATTTCATGTGTTATAATTTTTGTATATAGTTTACATTAAAGTCTTTTAGATAAATTGTATATAGTTTACAAGATAAATATGTTTTTTTGATATATACTATGGAGGCGCGATAGCGCCGACCAAGTGGGGGTCTGGGGGTGCAGCCCCCGGCAAGCTGTTGGCCCGTGTGTAGCAGGTAGGCGAGTGAAGCGAGCCTGCCGACGCGTAGCGGTGGGTCATAAAGCTTGTTATGATATGAATAGTGAGGCTCTTGAAATGTTTTTCTGATGTTATTGTGCTAGAAGCTATTGCAGCACTCAATGTCTGAGAGCTGATTGACAAAAGCACTGAGAAAGCTGAAGACATCCATGGCATGCAAGATAATTTCCTGCATAATGCTGGTCTGATAGCAGCACCAGCTGTTGAGCTTCTCAAATCAAAAGATCTGCATTATTTTGTGATCAAACATGTTGAATATAAACAGGCCAGCCAAGGTGTTGATGATGTTGGACTTGAAAACCAGCTTCTGACAGTGCCTTTCAGACCTGGTGAGCATGGAGATATAAGATGTGAGGTATCCTTTGAGGTCCTTGTTGATGTAGTAAGAAGTGGCCAAAAGCACCATCTGAAGATTGATGTTACTTGAGTTGGCCTAATAGAAGATATCAAGGTTGCATATCAATCCAGTAACACACAGCTTTTCCATCTTATAGTTGAGAATTTCTGAAATTTTGATCTGCTTTAGAGTCAAATTAAAAAACTAAATAAAAAAAACTTACCAAAGCCATAGAATAGAGAAAGCCACTTTTTCTCTGAACTAATTCTGAGTTGATCTTCACAAATAGTGCACTTAGCATCAGAGATCTTCTTGAAGTTGGCACCTTTAATGTTGCTATTTTGAATAGTGGCCAACACAAAAGTGTAAGCCTATTAATATTGGGCTGACATCTGAAGATTGAGTGACTTCTTTTCTGGTACCAGGTGGGGGACTAGTGCAACTCCAAAAGCACACCTTGATGTGGTGGAAATTTTCTTTCTAGGATATAGAATTAATAACTGATTCTAAAACTAATGAACATAAATAGAAAGATAATCTGGGGACCATTAATCTCTGAGTTTTATGCTGAGCTTTTTCCTGCTCAACAACCCCACATCAGATTTCCAGATGGAATGATAATCCTGCTCACAAGTGAAATGAACAACCTACACCTTATATGCCACCAGAAGTACCATATATTCAGAGGTCTTCTGAATATGCACTGCACAAAACTCATATCTGTTGTGAATAGTATCCTGTTATTGCCCTGCACATACTTTTTTTTCACTTACTTAAACTTGGCTATGCACCCTCCATCCATATCTCAGACTCAATCTGATATAAGCCTTCTCTATCATTTCACTTTTATCCATTTTACCTACATTTGTTTCATATCTATTATTGATATGGTGGATATCAAACCTGTTTTATACACATCTCTAATATGTTTCATTTATCTTTCCTGATAATTTAGATTATAACCACTCATGGTGCTGAATTACATATCCAGGCCTGCAGAGTGTAAGAGCTTCAAACACCAATCCTAGCCAGAAAGAGTGCTAACTTGCTTTTGATGATTTTAGCATTCTACAACTTCGAGTGCAAGTGTACTTTCAAGTTACCAGCGACTTTGTGTTCAAATTCTGATAAAGAGATAGTCCAGGCTGGGATCTCCATCAGTTAACCTGAGCTCGAATGCATCCCAGTCCTACACCTTAGACGGGACTCAGTGTAAAACGGCATCATATTCATATTTCAGTTTCAAGTCAATTTTGGTAGTGGTCCTGCTTTGAATATTCTTTTCACACCTATCTTGCTGAGGGTATCTGTTGTTTTACTCATGTTCAAATGTAGGGCTGCAGTAGCATTACCCGACTGCACTGGAAATTTCTAATGGCCTTCACCCAATAAATTTAAATTATTTTGCCCGGGACGATGAGTAGCATCATCTACTCAGTACTTTAGTACTTTGATGTCAGGCTAAGGACCCCCTGCCACAACCACAATATCACACTGTGCGCATGGCATGTGTGCACACCGTGCATGGCATGGTATGCGCGCCATGCCATATAATAATGTAGTTATATGTACTACAGTCATTCACCAGTCAATGAGACACAAAAATAAAGATCACTCTTGGAAATTTTTAATATCAGCAATATACAATATTTTAACTGACAGATCTATGGAGATACATTGAAATTCCTTATTAGTACTGTTCAGTACGTAGATATTTTATATACAGGTAGAGGAACTAGTACTACAAAAGGGGGGCCAAAACAATGTATGCATATAAAATACAAGTAAGCAAAGGTTCACTCTTGGTAGCTGATAGATAATTGATATTTACAGGTATCTGGTATATACAGCCTGGTGGCTTTCGTTAGATTTGGTATATATTAATACAGGCTCACAGCTTTTGTCAAATTTTGCAGAGAAGCTCTTGCAATGTACTGTTGATATCTCGTCTATCTTCCCTTGCTTCAGCAGAAATCTTCTCGAGACTCTTCTGAACACCAGCAATCTCCTGCCGCACCCACCTCATGTCATTTTTATCACGCAAAGCAAGACACTGTTTTTTCAATGGGCATTCATCAGCGCATCTTGAGTTCCAGAGTCTCGGCGCTTTAACGAGGGTTTTCCTGGATGAGAATGAATGCCCTGGCATTTAAATTCATGATTAGCATGGCTATCTGCAAATAATATATGGTTTCACCTTAGCATAGGGTACTGGTGCAATTGGATCAACCATGTTGAGTATGTCAGCTTGGCCAAGTCCAGTGTGTGGCTGTCGACGATGCTGTGATTGGGGAGGTTCCTCCTCGCTAGATATGGGAAGTCATTGTGAACTTCCTGGAGCTGCCTGAGGATGAGGTTGACGAGAACAAACAGGAATAGGAGGCATACCAGGAGGTGTGCTGTTCCATTTTTTATGTTAAAGGTGGCAAGCATGGGAACATGTGACGTAGCTGTGCACCTAATATGAGCAACTCAGAGCGAGGGACACAGGAGCTATAGTAAGCTGAAGTCCAGAGTGAGTAACTAATTGTATTGGGCAAAATACTAACTACTTGCCTGAAGTCCAGAGTGAGTAACTAAGGACTTCTGGCAAATGTCAAAAGACTTTATATACAAAATAGAAAGGATCTAGAAATGATCTAGAACTTGATAAGAATCTAATCTACAAATGCACAACAAGTGAAAAGGAGGAAGTGCAGATAAAAGATAAGATAACAGATAAGATAAGATAAGATAAGATAACTTGGAGACACGTGTAGGCAGTTTTAACATCCCCCTGTGATCTCACAAGTCTCCAAAGTAGACTACAGAGTCCATAGATAACAGTAAAGTAGAAAGAGACTAAGGCCTAATGCCCATTTGGTCTCTACAGAATTGAACCTTGGGAGCAGGGAGTGGTTTGGTAAGAATATCTGCAATTTGTTCTGCAGTAGGAATATAAGAAGAGGCAATGTGTTTGTCATTAACAGCATCCCTAAGCCAGTAAAAGTGCAGATCCAAGTGCTTCATGCACCCATGATGCTCAGGATTCTTGGACACACTAATAGCAGACTGATTGTCCATGTGCAAAGTAGATGGCTGGTCAACAATATAGCCAAATTCACCAAGGATATTGCGCATCCAGGCAATCTCCTTGCCAGCTTCAACTGCAGCCACATACTCAGATTCAGTAGTGGACAAAGTAACTAGACTTTGCAGTTTACTGCCCCAGCCAATAGCACCACCAGCCATCATGGTCACATAGCCACCAGTAGAGCGGCCAGTGTCAATGCAATCACTATGAGCAGCATCAGAGTAAGTGGTGAACAGCTCAGAGCCAATTTCACCAGAATACTGCAACTTGTACTCTAAGGTGCCCTTGAGATAGTGGAACAGATGCTTGACAGCAGCCCAATGCCTGGGACCAGGATTGCAGTTAAAGCGTGCCAAATAGGACACAGCATGCACAATATCAGGGCGAGTCATAGTAGCCAAATACTGCAAAGACCCAATAGCACTGAGGTAAGGAGTATTGCGCATAACATCTACTTCTGCAGCATTCTGAGGACCCATGTCCTTGGACAAGACAGTGCCAGGTGCAATAGGAGTGAGCACAGGATGTGAATCAGTAATACTGTAGCACTCAAGCATGTCCAGAATGAATTGGCGCTGATGGAGCGACACAAGATGCTTCTGGCGATCTCTAGTGACTGCAACACCAAGTAGGAACTCAGTAGGTCCGAGATCGTGGCATTTGAAGTGCTGAGCAAGTTGCTTGACTGCATTGTCAACAGCTGCAGTCAACTTGGATGCAAAGGTAATGTCATCAATGTAAATGGGCACAAAGATCTTGACGTCTCTATTAGAGTAGATATAGATGGAGCGGTCAGATTCAACGTGTTTGAAGCCCATCTCAGTGAGAGCAGCATGCAACTTGATATTCCATTGACGCGCAGACTGCTTGAGACCATAGAGGGTCCTGTTCAGGAATGGGCCCCTTTGTCCCCACTGGAACTCACGGAAGCTCTTTCTGCGTGTTCCGGTCTGTCTTCTCCAGGTCCGGATCATGTCAATTGGTCCCACCTAAAGAAGATTGTACATCGGGACCCCCACTCGGTGGAGGTCCTTATCTCGATTGCTAATGCCTGCATGCGTGTTGGGTACTGGCCATCTCCCTTTAAGGAATCTATGTCGGTTATTATCTCCAAACCCGGCAAGTCCTCGTACTCCACCCCTAAGGCGTTCAGGCCTATTGTGCTTCTGAATACTGTGGGGAAGCTCATCGAGAAAATGATCTCGAATCGCATTCAGTTCGACGCTGTTGGACAGGATATATTTCACCCGAATCAGGTTGGAGGCGTCAGGGGACGCTCCACCGAGGATGCGGGCCTGTTTTTGATGCATATGGTGAGGGCTGGGTGGGCGAAGGGGCTGAGGACTAGCGTCCTTGCCTTTGACCTTGCTCAGTTCTTTCCTTCTCTTAATCACGAGGTTCTCGTGATCATTCTCCGGAAGCTTGGCTTTCCGCCTTTGGTGGTCAAGTTCTTCAGCTCTTATCTGGTAGAAAGGAAGACGCAGTATGCGTGGAACTCCTTCTTGTCAGACCCTCTGCAAGCAGATGTGGGCGTGGGGCAGGGCTCTGCCCTGTCCCCTGTCTTGTCAGCTATTTACTTGGCGCCTATCATGCATCTTTTCTACAAAAGGTGCCGTGAGATTCATCTTGCGGTCGACCTTCTGTCGTATGTAGATGATGGCACCCTGATCTCTCAGGAGGCCGGACTCGATCCCAACATTGTAAACCTTTGCAAGGCTTACAAGATTATATTTGAGCTTTTTACCAAGTTCGCTCTCGCTCTGGAGCACGCGAAGTCGGAGATTTTCCACTTTGACAACACGGCTTCAGTTTATAACCCTGCCATTGATTTGGGTGAAGAACCCTACACTGGAGGCAAATGGCTCAAGCCAAAGCCATTTTGGCGGTATCTTGGGTTTTATTTTGATCACAAGCTCACGTTCAAGGAGCATGTGCAATATTATTCCACCAAAGGATTTACATCGGTCGTTTCGATGAAAATGCTTGGGTCTTCTACCAGAGGGCTGCCGCCGCATCTTAAGCGCCTCCTCTACCGCACATGCATTATCCCCATAATTACTTATGGTTACCGCATGTGGTATTTCCGTAAGGGTCGCGACAAGGGCCTTATTGCACAACTCACTAATGTCCAGCGCAAAGCTGGGCTTTGGATTACTGGGTGCTTTCACACCTCCCCCTCGCATGGAGTTGAGGCCCTTGCGGGCCTCCTGCCCATGCATCTACTTTTGGACAGACTGAACTCCTGATCGATTGCTCGGATTTCTCTCTTGTCTGACACGCACCCGGTCCGGTCATTCATGGCTGAGCCTTTACTTAAAAAAGCCACTCCTCATAGGATGGCTATGGAGAATATGACCGACCGTCAACGAGAAAAGTTGCGCGGCGGACTTGCGGGCAATGCATTGTTCCACCCCGCTGGTCTGGAGGAACTGGAGCCATTTGCTCCAGACGCCAGGCCTGGATATCGTCTAATAGACCGGCATGCGAGCTGGTTTACATGGATGGCTAAACCCCGTATCAGCAGGGCAGAAGACTCTGATGCTGCGTGGAAAATCGTACTGGACAAACTCATCGAGAAGTGTGACAGTGAGCCAGGAACCGCATATGCTGGTGTCGACGGCTTGGTCCCTCCGGGGCCCTGGCAGGCCGCCAACAGCATTGTTATCAAACGGCAGGGTGCACTGGTCTTGGCCAGGTGCCACTCTTCCGGGCGGGCAATAAGCACTGATGCTGAGCTCGATGCCATCTCGGTGGCTATCTCTGCGATGGTAGCATTCGGAGACGTCACCAGGATAGTTATTTTCACGGATTCGATGCATGCTGCTCGAATGGCTGTTGATCCTTCCCCGCATTCTCATCAGGGCTCATCTCTAATAGTATGTCGGGCACTTGAACGATGGTTCCAGGGCGGTGGTAATCGTAAAGTCGTTTTTGCAGAGTCTCCCTCCGATATGGAGTGGGACATTCATCAAGAGGCTCATGACCTTGTCCTTGGGTTTCCGGGGGTACCTGTTACACCGAATACCCCTCTATCTGTCGCTTGGCTCAAGAACAGAGCTGACACTGTAGCATGGGATGCCTGGTTGACAGAGGTCGACAAGGTTCCCAATTTGCTTGGCTCCAATTTCTTGGAGTTAGAGGATCTAAAGGGTAATCCTCTCCATCCGTCCCCCGTTCGCGGCGGGCCGTGGCTTGAAGTGGGCGGCCGCAACTCTCAGTTGTTCGCCCGCATGTGCCGTGCTATCACGAATCATGCTCCGATTGGCTCATACTACGAGCAGTTCAAAATCGACGACCCGTTGGCTCTCGGTTGCGTGTGCGGGAAATATCCACAGACTCGTGCACATATGTTCAAGTGCCCTAAGCTCTTGATGCTACCTCACAGGGCCCCGCACCTAGTGTGGGGTCTTGAGAAATATTTGAGCGACAACCCCAATGCGTTTGCATTCAACCGGCCTCCAGCCGGAGTCGGATGAGGGACTTCGGATGGGGGGCGATCTCATTTGCGGGCAGCGCTGCAGTCAAAGCGACTCACTGCCCGTGAGTGTTTGTTTGGTGGAGCGACGGGTTCCGCAAGGGGCTCGGGGTCTGGTCGTCCCACATCTGGCTTGTCGGCCCTTGTGGGCAGCTCATCCGAAACATCATTCAGGACCCGGCTTGGTGGACGGCGGCTTGGGACTTCATGCGCCCTCGCTTAGCTATGACCACGTCGATTTTACCATTTAATCGGGGAGGGCCTGGCAGGCTCTTCTCGCATCTGGGTGACCCCCCTGTCCACCCTTTTAATCCATATTTACCGGATCAGCGGTAGCATTAACGACGCCGTGGAACCGTATTTCCTGGGCTGCGAGGTCCGTTATTTGGGTTTCAGGCTGCTGCGCAACCAACTTCTTTCTTCTGCGATGGGTATTGTAGTGTACTCGTTTGTATTAGTTAGAGTCCGAGCTGCGATCGTGCTTCGGAATACAAATTGTTGATTTAAAAAAAAAAAAAAAAAAAAAAAAAAAAAAACCATAGAGGGATTTTCGGAGTCTGCAAACCATATTAGGTCCACCTTGGTGGAAGCCTTCAGGTTGCATCATGTATATCCACTCGTCAAGGTCACCATTGGTAAAAGCAGCTGAAATGTCTACAGAGCGCAGTTCAAGGTTCTCAAGTGCAGCCAATGCAAAGATCATGCACAGAGTTGCAGGACAGAATGTGGTGTTAAAACTGCCTACACATGTCTCTAAGTTATCTTATCTTATCTTATCTTATCTCTTATCTTATCTCTTATCTGCACTTCCTCCTTTTCACTTGTTGTGCATTTGTAGATTAGATTCTTATCAAGTTCTAGATCATTTCTAGATCCTTTCTATTTTGTATATAAAGTCTTTTGACATTTGCCAGAAGTCCTTAGTTACTCACTCTGGACTTCAGGCAAGTAGTTAGTATTTTGCCCAATACAATTAGTTACTCACTCTGGACTTCAGCTTACTATAGCTCCTGTGTCCCTCGCTCTGAGTTGCTCATATTAGGTGCACAGCTGCGTCACGCGTTCCCGCGCTTGCCACCTTTAACAGGTTATGGGCCCCGCGCTCTAAGCGCTTCAAACAGGTGTTTTGCGAACGAAATCTATTAGTAGTTAGCTTTCATCAGGCATATTACCTCTTATTACTTGTAAACCCTTGCCAGGCCCAGCCTTATATTGCCGCTGCTAGTAAGGACGAGCTTGCACACCATTAGGGGCGTGGTGGCTTAGCGGTTACTGTGTTGCCCTTAAGGGTGGCTGTGTACCATCCGAGATGTTGGGGGTTCGATTCTCCCAGATTCACATACGATAATTGTGGTCCGTGGGACTGTTCCGCAGGTTGCTGATGTAAGTCGCGCTCCAGGTTGGGTTCGCTGTTAGCTGCTTGTTGGGCGGGACCCTCGGCAATCCACTGTAGTCCCATTTAGGGCTTGTGGCGCCGCCTTGTAGGACCCTTTGTGTAAATTGTCTGCCATGTTGTGGGCATGTCGGGGGCTGCAGGCCGTTCTGTGCCTTAGGGCGCAAGGGCACGATGCCGCTACAGGGGACAGGCACAATGACCACCTCGCAGGCCTACGTCGGAGGCTGGGAGTGTCCGGGGTCCAATCAATTCCGCGGAATGTTGACGTAAGTCGACCGATGCAAAGCCGTATGACCGATGTAAGCCGACCCTGGCCCTCGGGCAAAGCCGCTACGGTTCTGTAAATTGACCCTGGCTGAGGCTTGCTGTCGGCCTGTGGGAACCCCGCAAGGGGCCGAAAAGGATAGGACACGATAAGATTGGGGGAATCAGGCGAAAACCATCCGACCATGGGGAGTTCCGGGGTGATTCCCAGATCAATGATTCAGCCCGGGTTTCAACAACCCGGGGCAGTGACAGGATACCCAACACGGCAAGTAGATGTGGGTGCCATCATTAGTCGTCTGAAACGTACTCCCGGCTCCACGGCTGGGTAGAGTTTCACGGCAAGACAGTGACTCTGGACAGGATTGGGGATCCGCGCCCTTCTGGGCTTAAGCGAACCACCTGCCGGGGGACGGGAAGTTCGGCCTGGGAGTAACACGTCTAGGATTCACCGGATGGGCCGTGGCATGGTTGGGGCAGTCCCCTTACCTTGGCCCGAGAGATCAAATCCACTGTCGGTTCACACGGGCATAATAGACTCCTGTGGGCTTAAGTTGTAGCCGGGGTGTTGGTGGGCTTACGTCGGCATGCCGACTGATGGAGTGGGGACGGAATATATCGAACTCGAAAATGAACAGACCTAATAGGAAGGCGGGAAGAATGGCTGGTGCAGCCGACCTCCCTTGCCGTGTAAGCCGGAGGTGACTAGTATCCGCAGCACCTACTAGGCAGGTCCCCAAAGTGGGGCCGTTGATGGACCCCGAGTTCCGATTCGTCCGATGGTTGAGTAGGTGGGGTAATAACTCCCTACCGAAATCCCGAAGTAGCCCGCCAATAGGCCTCTCTGCAAGGAGGGGCCTAAACTTCGGCAGGTGTTTCCAGTTGGGTGCGATAAATCCTGCGAGGGCCGCAGCCATGTTCGTTGCATGGCTTCGCTTGTGACTCTCTGAGTCTATGGCACACATCTTCTGGAGGACCCGCCATGGTGTAATGACAACGTTGAGTTTGCCAACGAAGTGGAGAGAGCCAGGCAAGCTCCGACTTCATCTGGGTGACCCCCCTGTCCACCCTTTTAATCCATATCTACCTTATGCTCGGTAGCGTTAACAACGCCGCGCGTTTGTATTTCCTGGGCTGCGAGGTCCGCTATTTGGGTTTCAAGCTGCTGCGCAGTCTCGCCCGCGTCGCGCTCACGTGCGCCGCATGCCATCTCCTCCTTATTCGGTAACCACTTCGTGCGACCGTGGGAAACAACTTCAGCAACACCAACATCGTCCCCCACAGCTCCTCCTCGTTGAGCGCTCCTGAGCGCTACTTTACCAATCGACAGATAACACAGCAATGCCCCCAAACCCGGTTCTGGTGGCGATCCGCCAAGCGGATCTCGCGCATCGGAGAAATTGTCTGGATTTGCGCCTCGGCGCACTCCTGGAGTTGGCTCGTCGTCTGCTTCGGCGGCGGCAGCCTCTACCCCTGCGTCTCCCTCTCCTCAGAGGCAGACGTACTCATCTACTGTCCCTCAGCAACAGCGAGACAAGACCCCAGTCAGTGAGCGCGAACGCACTCCTGTCTTTACTCCGTCGGCCCTGCCACCTTTGCAGGATCCGTCCCACTACCTCACGGATGAGGATGTTGTTCTCGATTATGAGGAAACTCCTCCCCCTGCTTCTCAATCGACAGCAGATCCCGCCCTGGAGGGTGAGCTTACATCTGCAATCGATGATATGTCCCGGAGTGCGAGGGCTATTGCAGCATGGATGAGGGGAAACCCGAGTTCATCTGATGATGCCCTCGCTCGCCCTGCAACTGATCTCGCTGCTGCGATCGCCTCTCTGGTGGCTGCAGCTGAATCTACCGGATGGACCGACATTACTGCGTCCGTCGTCGGAGACGAAGCCCTCTCTCTGGGGTTTGTCATCGGAGAGACCATCTCAGCCCCAGACGATACCGTCATGAGGCCCAACACCGTCCCCTTCGCCCAGATTGACCCCCATTCCAGTGATGCGGAGTCGTCTGCCATGGAGACTGACACCACCTCACGCCCTCCCCCTCCTCGTCAGGACAAAGGGAAGGGTAGAGCCCCCACGAGCAAGGTGGGCCCAGCTTCGTCGCAGCCTTCAGCTGCGCCGAAGCAGGGCCCTCCTGCTCCCCGCCAGCCTCGTAAGAGGCCGGCGGATTCTTATTTGAGGCCTCCGCCTCCTGTACCTCCTCGACCTAAGGGTTGGCAATCCGGTGTTCCTTGGAGCGCCGGTCCCCGTAAGCGCACGTTTGCTGAGCTTGCGGCGGCCAACCCTCTGTCGCAACGAGATCCTGCCATGGGCCATAGTGCTCTTGCCAGGTATCCACCTCCGCCCCGCGTCCCTGCGATGCAAGCGGCCATCAATGAGCGGGCGTCTGCTGCCAAGAGGCAGAAGAAGCACCCCTCTTTCACCACTGCTGGCCCGTCACGCAAGCAGATCCTCCTCGCGTTTAGCGGCCCCTACACGAGGCCGCACGACACTAAACTCGCCGACCTGGTCCACAAGGTCGACAAAGCTTTCCGCGACGCCGGCAGCGCTAATCGGGTGCTGTCCGCCTCGCATGCTTACGACGGCATCTCTCTTGCCACATCCCTTGTTTCCACCCAGGGCGATCTCGATATCGCTCGAGGGTGGGTGCATAGAATCCTTCCGGAGTCTGACACTGTCAAGGTGTCGGTCAGCCTCCCTTCTTCCACCTCGTACCTCCGGGTACTTGACCTACCTGCTTACGGCGATTTCGCCAGTAAGACCCTCACCACAGGGGCCGAGGTGAAGATGGCAATTCTTGCCTCTCCACTTTCCGTCTTCGCGCCTTTCAAATCCGAGCCTCGGATTAAGCGCAACTCTCCGGCGAGCACCACTTGTATGGCGTTCCTCAATATCTGGGACTCTCAATCGGGAGCCCGCGCGAAGGCTCTTATCAACAAGACCTTCATGTTCCGTGGCAGGGCTTACCGCATTCTTGCGGCGCGCGCCAACCCCGGCGTCCCTCTCTGCACTAGATGCTGGAGGTGGGGCCATCCATCCAACGTCTGCAGGGCTCCCCAGCCCCGCTGCGCCCATTGCTCCGGGCCGCACGAGGAGGAGGTACATCGTATCGCCGCCGGATGCTGCAAGGGAAATCCAAAGGCAACTCCACCTGTCCCACCTACCCCCGGTGGGGTGGACTGCCCTCATGCCCCGCGCTGCCCTAATTGTAAGGGCGCGCATAAACCTTACGACAGAAAGTGTCATTTCTGGCACAACCGGTACGATCGTGAATGGATCGATGCCAAATATGCCCAGGTACGTGATTATTGGAATCATCGTCGTGCACTCTACTCACAAAACGTAGCTTAATGCAGGCACAACCGCTTGATGAGATACGGGTTTTGAGTTGGAACGTGGCGAGGGACGGGATGTCCCTCGATGTAATCCTTAGCACTTGTACAAATATATATGACGTGTTATTCATCCAAGAGCCTCCCTGGAGGCACATAAGATCCGCCCCGTCTGCGAAGAGCAGGAAGGGTGAAGATGTAGTCGGCGCGCCCAACCACCCAGACTGGTTGACCATGGTGCGTCCCACCACCCCTGACGAGCGACCTCGGGTCATGACCTATGTTTCGACTAGGCTGACCCGATATCGCCCGGCTCAACGAAGGGATATTATTGATCATCCCGACATCATGGTACTCTCGCTCTCGGCGGGTGAGAGTTCCTTCTACCTTCTGAACGTGTATTCAGATTCCGACCATGGGGCTATTAACTGGCTTCGTGATCACGATCGAGATCTTCCCCGCTGTCATTTGATGATGGGAGATTTCAACGCGCACTCCCCAGATTGGGACCCCGGTTCCGCTCGGGAGGGATGTGCCTTATCACTGCAGCAATCTGCGGCTATCCTTGGACTCGAGCTTGCCGCATTCGGCAATCCTGGGCCCACACACATTCCGAGAGATCGCACCAAACGCAGCACGGTGATTGATCTGGCCTTTGTTCCCCCCGATCAGGTGGTGAACGGATCTACAGTCCGATGCCCGGACATCCAGCTTAAGTCGGATCACATTCCGATTTATACTACACTGGACATCCTATGGAGTCTGTTGAGGCCTTCGTTAAATCTATCACTTCGGGACTTGCGGCTATAGACCCAAAAGCCCCGATGACTACCGAGGATCAGATTGATACTGCGGCTCAAGGAGTGGCGCAGATTTTCTCAGAAGCGTGGTCTGCCCATGCTAAAGAGACCTCTATTACTAAGCGTTCGAAGCCCTGGTGGTCCCAGGAATGCTCTGACGCCCTGCTCAAATTTCGTGGGGATCGCTCCCCCGAGAATTGGAAATCCTTTCGGAAGTTAGTCCGGGAAACGAAACGTGTTTTCTTCGATGATCGCATTGGAGAGATCGCGGGTACCAATAAGCGACCGTGGGACCTTATGAATTGGGTCCAACAGCGGAAGCTCCCTCCCAGTGAGGCTATCCAGTACCGTGGAGAGCCTTGCAATGATTTGCCTGCCCTGTGGGATGCCCTACATGGCACGTACAATTCAGCGTCGGATAGAACATACGATGCTGCTCTCTTGGAGTCCATCCCGCAACTTCCTGTCCGGGAATGGGCTCCTTTTTCCCCACTGGAACTCACGGAAGCTCTTTCTGCGTGTTCCGGTCTTTCTTCTCCGGGTCCGGATCATGTCAATTGGTCCCACCTGAAGAAGATTGTACGTCGGGACCCTCACTCTGTGGAGGTCCTTATCTCGGTTGCTAATGCCTGCATGCGTGTGGGTCATTGGCCGTCGCCCTTTAAGGAGTCTATGTCGGTTATTATCCCCAAACCCGGCAAGCCCTCGTACTCTACCCCTAAGGCGTTCAGGCCTATTGTGCTTCTGAACACTGTGGGGAAACTCATCGAGAAAATGATCTCGAATCGCATTCAGTTCGACGCTGTCGGGCAGGATATATTTCACCCGAATCAGGTTGGAGGCGTTAGGGGACGCTCCACCGAGGACGCGGGTCTGTTTTTGACACACATGGTGAGGGCTGGGTGGGCTAGAGGGTTGAGGACTAGCGTCCTTGCCTTTGACCTTGCTCAGTTCTTTCCTTCTCTTAATCATGAGGTTCTCGTGATCATTCTCCGGAAGCTTGGCTTTCCACCACTGGTGGTCAAGTTTTTCAGTTCCTATCTGGTGGAGAGGAAGACGCGTTATGCGTGGAATTCCTTCCTGTCAGACCCTTTGCAGGCAGATGTGGGCGTGGGACAGGGCTCTGCCCTGTCCCCTGTCTTGTCGGCTATTTACTTGGCGCCTATCATGCGTCTTTTCTACAAGAGGTGCCGTGAGATTCATCTTGCGGTTGACCTTCTGTCATATGTTGACGATGGCACCCTGATCTCTCAGGAGGCCGGACTCGATCCCAATGTTGTAAACCTTCGTAAGGCTTACAAGATTATATTTGAGCTCTTTACCAAGTTCGCTCTCGCTCTGGAGCACGCGAAGTCGGAGATTTTTCACTTCGACAACACGGCCTCAGTTTATAACCCTGCCATTGATTTGGGTGAAGAACCCTACACTGCAGGCAAATGGCTCAAGCCTAAGCCGTTCTGGCGATATCTTGGGTTTTACTTTGATCGCAAGCTCACTTTTAAAGAGCATGTGAGATACTATTCCACCAAGGGATTCACATCGGTCGTATCGATGAGAATGCTTGGGTCTTCTACCAGAGGGCTGCCGCCACATCTTAAGCGCCTCCTCTACCGCACGTGCGTTATCCCCATAATTACTTATGGGTACCGCATGTGGTATTTCCGCAAGGCTCGAAATAAAGGGCTTATTGCGCAACTTACCAACGTTCAGCGTAAGGCTGGGCTTTGGATTACTGGGTGCTTCCGCACTTCTCCCTCGTATGGCGTCGAGGCCCTTGCCAGCCTTCTGCCCATGCCCCTACTTCTGGACAGGTTGAACTCTCGGGCGGTTGCCCGGATCTCTCTCTTGTCTGATACACACCCGGTCCGGTCATTTATGGCTGGTCCTTTACTTAAGAAAGCCACTCCTCACAAGATGGCGATTGAGAATTTTACCGAGCGTCAACGGGAAAAGTTGCGCGGAGGACTTGTGGGCAATGCATTGTTCCACCCCGCTGGTCTGGAGGAGCTGGAGCCTTTTGCTCCAGACGCCAGGCCTGGATATCGTCTGATGGACCGGCATGCGAGCCGGTTTACATGGATGGCTAAACCCCGTATCAGCAGGGCTGAAGACCCTGATGCTGCGTGGAAGATCATCCTGGACAAACTCATCGAAAAATGTGACGATGAGCCAGGTACCGCATATGCTGGTGTCGACGGCTCGGTCCCTCCGGGGCCCTGGCAGGCCGCCAATGGCATTGTTATCAAACGGCAGGGCGCTCTGGTTTTGGCCAGATGCCACTCTTCCGGTCGGGCTATAAGCACGGACGCTGAGCTCGATGCCATCTCGGTGGCCATCTCCGCAATGGTAGCATTTGGAGACGTCACCAGGATAGTCATTTTCACGGATTCGATGCATGCTGCTCGAATGGCCGTGGATCCTTCCCCGCATTCTCATCAGGGCTCGTCCCTGATCGTTTGTCGGGCACTTGAACGATGGTTCCAGGGTGGTGGTAACCGTAAAGTCGTTTTTGCAGAGTCCCCCTCCGATATGGAGTGGGACATCCATCAAGAGGCTCATGACCTTGTCCTGGGGTTTCCTGGTGTACCCGTTGCACCGGATACCCCTCTATCTATCGCTTGGCTTAAGAATAAAGCCGACACTGTAGCGCGGGATGCCTGGTCGACAGAGGTCGACGAGGTTCCCAATTTACTTGGCTCCAATTTCTTGGAGTTAGAGGATCTAAAGGGTAATCCTCTCCGTCCGACCCCCGTTCGCGGTGGGCCGTGGCTTGAAGTCGGCGGCCGCAACTCTCAGTTGTTCGCCCGCATGTGCCGCGTAATAACGAATCATGCTCCGATCGGCTCGTACTACGAGCGGTTCAAAATCGACGACCCGTTGGCTCTCGGGTGCGTGTGCGGGAAATATCCACAGACTCGTGCACATATTTTCAAGTGCCCCAAGCTCTTGATGCTACCTCACAGGGCCCCGTACCTAGTATGGGGTCTTGAGAAATTTTTGAGCGACAACCCTAGTGCGTTTGCGTTCAATCGGCCCCCAGCCGGAGTCGGATGAGGGACTCTGGACGGGGGGGGATCCTAGGTGTCGTTGGGGCCTTGGCCCAAGACCTAGTGCCCAAAGGTGTTTCCATTATGGTGCGATAAATCCCGCGAGGGCCGCAGCCGTGTTCGTTGCATGGCTTCGCTTGTGACTCTCTGAGTCTATGGCACGCATCATTTGGAGGACCCGCCATGGTGTAACGACAACGTCGAGTTTGCCAACGAAGTGGGGAGAGCCGGGCAAGCTCTGACTTCATCTGGGTGACCCCCCTGTCCACCCTTTTAATCCATATCTACCTTACGTTCGGTAGCGTTAACAACGCCGCGCGTTTGTATTTCCTGGGCTGCGAGGTCCGCTATTTGGGTTTCAGGCTGCTGCGCAGTCTCGCCCGCGTCGCGCTCGCGCGCGCCGCATGCTCCCCTGCGAGCACCCGTCTTTCTTTTATATTCGTAGTGTAGCCTATGTTTGTATTAGCTAGACAGCCGGACTTCGTTCGTGAACCGGTTTTATAAATTGTTGATTTAAAAAAAAAAAAAAAAAAAAAAAAAAAAAAACGTGCGCCGCATGCTCCCCATGCGAGCAACCAATTTCTTTCTTTTGCGATGGGTATTGTAGCGTACTCGTTTGTATTAGTTAGAGTCCGAGCTGTGATCGTGCTTCGGAATATAAATTGTTGATTTAAAAAAAAAAAAAAAAGCTTGCACGCCATTAGGGTTCGGACATACGAGCGGCATGCATCGAATCCATGAAAATGACTAATCCTGGTGACGTCTCCGAATGCTACGGATCAACGGACATACAAGCAGCATGCATCGAATCCATGAAAATAACTATCCTGGTGACGTCCCCGAATGCTACCATTGCAGAGATGGCCACCGAGGGGCCACAGTAGCCCAGTGGTTTCGATCACTAAAGACCTGTTGAGGTGGCTGTGCAGCTGCTAGAAAGGTTGTGGGTTCGATTCCCGCTCATCCCTTCTACCTGATTACAAAGGAGGGAGTTTGTGACAAACAGTTGGTTACTGTCACAATCAGTACTGTATTCGGTAAACGGATGCAGGACTAAGGCTGGTTGTCATGATCCTCCGGCCATGTGAGATGCAGATCTCTGGGCCTGGCAAGCCTATGGCATATCGGGGGGGAACGATCACCGTACCCCAAATTAGCTGGCTTGATACACCAGTTGTACCCATTGCGGGAGCGAAAGCACAGGGGGCAGTAAGCGGGGGTAGTTATATATAGAACAAGCTGAACGTCCTGAGAAGGGCCAGGCCACCCTCCACCGCTGAAGACCGGTCCAGTGCCAACTGGCATAAGTCGAGTCGGATGGTTGTTAGTCAGCATCGAAGGGCAGGGTCGATCTGCAAGCTGTAAAGTGCGGCATCATTGGTGGCCTTTATCAGGGTCACTTGATGGTTGGGCGAATAGTCCGGGGACCATGAACCACCTTAGGGGCGTGGTGGCTTAGCAGTTACTGCGTTGCCCTTAAGGGTGGCTGTGCACCATCCGAGACATTGGGGGTTCGATTCCTCTACATGACACGTACAATAAGCGTGGGACCGGGGGACCGTTCTGAGGGTTGCTGATGTAAGTCGCGCACCATGTTGTGTTCGCCGTTGGCTGCTCAAGGCTCGGGATCCTCGGCGGACCACTGCAGTCCCCTTTGGGCGACATGGGGGCATACTTTGGAGCTGGCATAAATCGTCTGCCATTGTTGTGGGGCGTAGCAGGTGCACCGTGGGACGGTCTCCTCGCTGTAGGGAGCAATGGCCTAAGGGCCGCCGCAGGGGTTGGGCGCGATGAACACCATGTGGGAGGCCAGTGGGCTGTGGTGGGAGTGTCCGGGTCCAAACGATTCCACGGAATGCTGACTAAGGTTGAGCACCAAGGATAGTACCCTGCAAGGGGCCGAAAGGATAGGACACGATAAGATATCGGGTATAGGCCTGAGAACCATCTGACCCGGGCTAGGCTCCCCGCGAGGGACCTCAGCTGAAACCTGGGACAGGACACCCGATGCTGGGAATTATGTGGACCCAGTCGTTAGTAGGAGTCTGTTCTCCCTGGCCGCACAGCCGGGGCGCCTCCTGCAAGACAGAGACTCTGGACATACTGGGGATCCGTGCCGCCGATGCATGTGGGAGGCCTGTGGGCTGTGCGTCATAGGTGTAAATGAACCGTATGCTGGGGGACGGGAAGGTACGGCCGGGGTAGCGCCCGGTGTCGGCTGGGCCTTAGCAGGCTGAGGCAGTCCCTCTAACCTGGCTCGAGAGATCTATATCCTCTGTTGGTCCGACCCGGTATAATATAACCGTGTTCGGGCTCAAGTTGAAGCCGGGGTGTTGGCGCGTGATCGCGGGTAATCTGAAAGAAGGCAGTCGGGCCGAGTTCAGTTATCCATATGGGAGGTGCAAAGCCATAGCTCGAGACGTAAATCGACCCTGGCCCTAGTGCAAAGCTGTAGCTCGGGTGTAAGCTGACCCTGGTGCCGTGTAAGACGCCCCTAAAAAAGGAGCAGCACCATATAGGAAGGCTCTCTGAGTGAGGGTCGACCGACTGGGTGGAGTTCGACAGATAAAGCTGGTCGTTGGTTGAGTAAGTGGGGTTCCAATCCCTGCCAAAATCCCGAGGTTCACGCCAATAGGGCTCCCCGCAAGGGGGGCCCTAAACTTCGCGCAGCCGTGTTCATTGCATGGCTTCGCTTGTGACTCTTTGAGTCTATGGCACACATCTTCTGGAGGACCCACCATGGTGTAACGACAACGTCGAGTTTGCCAACGAAGTGGAGAGAGCCGGGCAAGCTCCGACTTCATCTGGGTGACCCCCCTGTCCACCCTTTTAATCCATATCTACCTTACGTTCGGTAGCGTTAACAACGCCGCGCGTTTGTATTTCCTGGGCTGCAAGGTCCGCTATTTGGGTTTCAGGCTGCTGCGGAGTCTCGCCTGCGTCGCGCTCGCGCACGCCGCATGCTTCCCTGCGAGCAACCAACTCCTCTCTTTTGCTTTGGATATTGTAGCGTACTCGTTTGTATTAGTTAGAGACCGGGCTGTGATCGTGCTCCAGAATAGAAATTGTTGATTTTTAAAAAAAAAAAAAAAAAAAAAAAAAAAAAACCATGAACCACCTTACTGGGAGGCCGTAGGGGTTAGCCCCAGGCCGTTGCAGACACTCCGGGGTGAAACACCGCAAGGCAGTGCCCCCGGACCGAGCATACCATTAGGGAAGGTAGCCCGAAATAACTCCATGCTGAGACTTGTCTGTCGGATCAGTTCTCAGATGCACAACATGGTTGGTTGCTGGCAAGGCAGAGAGTGGGGACAGATAGGGATCCGCGCAGATTGGCTTAAGCGAACCAGCTGCCCTGCAACGGGAAACCAAGTACTCGGGGCTCTATATGAACTCCCCGGGGAGACGCGAGCCGTAGCGGGCCAGGGCAGTCCCCTTCGACCCGGCTCGAGTAGAGCACTAAATCCTCTGTCGGTTCACCTGGCTGACTAAGCCAGGTATTGAGTCTAAGTTGATTCCGGGTACCAGCGCAAGCTGGCGTCTGCCCCGCATGGGCGCAAGATGGTAGGGCTTCCCTTCGGGGGGGCCCTATAGCTCGTAAATTGTTGATTTTTTTTTAAAAAAAAAAACTCAGCATCAGTGCTTATTGCCCACCCGGAAGAGTGGCACCTGGCCAAGACCAGCACCCCCTGCCGTTTGATAACAATGCCGTTGGCGGCCTGCCAGGGCCCCGGAGGGACCGAGCTGTCGACACCAGCATATGCGGTTCCTGGCTCATCGTCACACTTTTCGATGAGTTTATCCAGTACGATTTTCCACGCAGCATCAGGGTCTTCAGCCCTGCTGATACGGGGTTTAGCCATCCATGTAAACACGCCATTAGGGCTGAGTTGCGCTCGGAACAACTGCCTGGACTCCGAGTTACATACACTTTTATATAGTGTTGTCTAGAATACTCTAGTTTACACTTTCATTTCATTTCCGAGTTCGCTGCACCTACTGCGCACAGAACGCAGTACAACTCATTTACACATATCCGGACACTATTCCGCATATCTCCGCCAACTCGCACTCCTCCGCTCTCCACGATCCCTCGCAATCATGTCTTCTTTACACATGCCCCAAATCATGAAATTGAATGCTTTCAATTATAACACTTGGTCCAGTGATATGCAGGCCTGGCTCCGTGCAAACGGCGTCTGGCGCATTGTAAACGGCACATCTACCAAGCCTACACTCCCTGCAACCCCTACAGCAGAGGAGACCAAAGCATTTGATGACTGGACGCTTAAATCAGACAAAGCGTCCGGAATGATGTATATGCTTGTAGAGGATGATCAGAAGATCCACTTCAATGGAATTGAGGATGATCCGGTCAAGATCTGGACCGCTCTGCGCGATATCCATCAGCAGAAGCGTCCGGGCGCACGCTTTAATGCCTATGACGACCTATTCTCCATCCGGAAGCAAGAGGATGAAACTCTTCAGACTTTGATCAATAGAGTTGATACCTCCATTCGCCGCATTCAGGACCTGCGCCCTACCGGATTCGACCTTGCCAAGCTCGATGATGAGCTCGCATCCATGGCAATGATCCGCGCGCTTCCGGACGAGTACAGCACCTTCGCTTCATCTCTGTTGCTTATGGACAAGCTTGACAAGTCCGCAATTCAGCAGGCATTTGTCACAGAGGAAGCGCAGCGTCGCCATCGCGCTTCAGACGCTCTTACTATTGGTTCTGCGCTCGCTACATCATCTGCATCTCCTGCGCTCAAGCTCAAATGCACGTTTTGCGGTATGTCCAATCACACACAAGACAAGTGCAACCGCTTTATCAAAGCGCAGCAGAACGCGCAGGAGAGCGTGCGAGAATATCGCAAGAAGGGCAGGAAAGCGAACAAAGCGCAGGAGACCACTCCAAAGTCCGAGGAGAATGTTACAGAATATGCTGGAAATGCGAGTGCTCTCTCTACCTATGATCCATCCACACTGCAGAGTGATGCTGACTTCCATTGGCTTGCAGATACAGGGGCCACTTCTCATATGACCCCTCATCGTCACTGGGTGCGCAATTACACGCCATATCGCGTCCCAGTCAAGCTGGCAGATCACACAATCATCTACTCTGCAGGTATTGGTACTGTGTTGTTCAGTCCCATTATCAATGGAAAGGAATCTCGTTCTGTAGAGTTAACCAGAGTCTTGCATGTACCCCAACTCCGAAATAACTTATTGGCTTGTCTTTATCTCACAAAGCGCAAACACATCAAAATGGAAGTTGATGAGACTACCATGTACTTTAAACGCGCTCAAAAGACACTATTTACGGCCACAGTGACTTCGGAGAACACAGGTGTACTTGATGGTGTTACTGAGCCAATTCCGGAGTTTGCCAATGTCTCTGCCACTCTGCCATTTGATTTAAACCTCTGGCATCGCCGTCTTGGCCACCATAGCTATAACGCGATTCAGAAACTGCTCAAGGGCGAGTTGGTGACTGGACTTGTGCTTGACTCCAAGTTGCAACCAGATCCAATTTGTGAACCATGCCTCGCAGGCAAAATGACATCTAATCCATTCCCAACCTCGCATAGTCATTCTACTACACCACTAGAATTGATCCACACTGATCTCCATGGTCCTCTTCCTGTTCCTACTCCAGAAGGTTACCATTACTGGGTGACCTTCATTGATGACTGCACCAAGCTTCGCGCTGTAATGCTGTTAAAACGGAAGAGTGACACATTTGAAGCATTCAAGACGTTTAAAGCACATGCTGAGAACCAATTGAATTGCAAGATCAAATCTATGCAGGATGACAAGGGTGGTGAATTCATGTCTAATGCTTTTATTCACTTTACGGATCAATGTGGCATTGTGCAACGCCATACTACGCGTAATCGCCCCCAACAGAATGGAGTTGCAGAGCGAGCAAACCGCACTATTGCAGATCATGTTACTGCTATGCTCAATGAAGCGCACCTTCCTGCATCGTTCTGGGCGCACACTTTGGCTGCATATATACATGTCTGGAATCGACTTCCTACTGCGCCTCTGCCTAATACTACTCCGTATGCAGAATGGTACAAGAAGAAACCAGATGTGAGCCATCTGCGCGTTTGGGGCTGCACTGCATATGTCTACATTCAAAGGGACAAACGCAAGTCGCTTCAGCCACACATGGAGAAATGCATCTTTGTTGGTTACCCTACTGGTTACAAGGGTTGGCAGTTCTACAATCCAGCCACAAAGAAGTTTGTTATCTCTGAACGTGCTGTGTTTGATGAGCGTCACTTTCCTGGCATTGCTGGCTCTGGCCCACTCGCCAAAAACGCTCTTATGCCAATTGGCACACCTTTGGAACCGGAGCCTGCTCCTTTTGTGCTGGAAATCCGGGGGGATGATGATGATGATAATTTGATTCCTCCTGCGCAAATTCCGCATCCTGCTGTTATTCCTGCTCCACCCGCACCTCCTAAGCACCTGATGCTCCTCCTGAGCTGCCTGTTGTACCGCTTATGCCAGAACAGCCTCCTGCACCTGCACCTCGCACTCCTACACCACCACCGCAGCCTAGACGCTCTACGCGTGTTTCTAAGCAACCCGGTGAATGGTGGAAAGTCACACCTGCTCCGCCACCTCCAGTTGAGGAAAGCGATGATGCAGCTAATGATGAAGAAGAAACAGCCTTGGACTCGCCGGAAGCCGAAACTCGTTTTGGAGCTGGCGACTTATCTGTTGGAGCACCCTACGGCGTTCTCCTTCTCCCGGCACCCAGCTGGTGCCTAGGGCCCTGGTCGTCCCAGGGCCGGTGGCGTCGACTCTCTGAGCCGGTGTCATGCGCCGCTGACGGAGGACCCAGTTCGGTGGATGGCGGTGGGGGCTTCGGCTCCTGCTTAGCTATTACAACGTTAATTTTACCGTTGAACCGGGGAGGGTCTGGCAGGCTCTCTTCGCTTTCGGGTGACCCCTCCTCCCATCCCAATACTCCTATCTGCCGTTCGTGCGGTAGCGTTAACAACGCCGCAACGTCGGACAATCTGTAGTTGCGAGACTACCTATCTGGGTTTCAGGCAGCTGCGCCGTCGAGCTTAACTTCTTTCTTGTATGGGCGTAGTTCACCATCTTCGTTTGTATTAGTTAGAGACCGGACTGCTTTCGTGCACCGGAATATAAACTGTTGATTTAAAAAAAAAAAAAAAAAAAAAAAGCTAATGATGAAGGTCTTGAGTATGTGCAATTTGCTGGTGCTGCGTCAACCTCAGATCCTCGCAACTACAGGCAGGCAATGAAGGGCAACGATGCAGACAAGTGGTGTGATGCTGCAAATGCAGAGTACAATACTTTGCTCCAGAATGGCACTTGGGAGTTAGTTGATCTCCCACCTGGCGAAAAGGCCATTGGCTCTGGTTGGGTGTTTAAAGTCAAACGCAATGCGGACGGTTCTATTGAGCGCTACAAGGCTCGCTTGGTCGCCAAGGGCTATAGTCAACACCCTGGAGTCGATTATCATGAGGTCTTTGCTCCCACATTCTGTCCTGCAACTCTGCGCATGATCTTTGCATTGGCTGCACTTGAGAACCTTGAACTGCGCTCTGTAGACATTTCAGCTGCTTTTACCAATGGTGACCTAGATGAGTGGATATACATGATGCAACCTGAAGGTTTCCACCAAGGTGGACCTAATATGGTTTGCAGACTTCGAAAATCCCTCTATGGTCTCAAGCAGTCTGCGCATCAATGGAATATCAAGTTGCATGCTGCTCTCACTGAGATGGGTTTCAAACGCGTTGAATCTGACCGCTCTGTCTATATCTACTCTAATGGAGACGTCAAGATCTTTGTGCCCATTTACATTGATGACATTACTTTTGCATCCAAGTCTACTGCAGCTGTTGACAATGCGGTCAAGCAACTTGCTCAGTACTTCAAATGTCGCGATCTCGGACCCACTGAGTTCTTACTTGGTGTTGCAGTCACTAGAGATCGCCAGAAGTATCTTGTGTCGCTCCATCAGCGCCAATTCATTCTGGACATGCTTGAGCGCTACAGTATGACTGATTCACATCCTGTCCTCACTCCTATTGCACCTGGCACTGTCTTGTCCAAAGACATGGGTCCTCAGAATGCCGCAGAAGTGGAAGCTATGCGCAATACTCCTTACCTCAGTGCTATTGGGTCTTTGCAGTATTTGGCTACCATGACTCGCCCTGATATTGCGCATGCAGTGTCCTATTTGGCACGCTTTAACTGCAATCTGTTAAAGGTGGCAAGCGCGGGAACGTGTGACGCAGCTGTGCGCCTAATATGAGCAACTCGAAGCGAGGGACACAGGAGCTATAGTAAGCTGAAGTCCAGAGTGAGTAACTAATTGTATTGGGCAAAATACTAACTACTTGCCTGAAGTCCAGAGTGAGTAACTAAGGACTTCTGGCAAATGTCAAAAGACTTTATATACTAAATAGAAAGGATCTAGAAAGGATCTGGAGATGATCTGGAGATGATCTAGAACTTGATAAGAATCTAATCTACAAATGCACAACAAGTGAAAAGGAGGAAGTGCAGATAAGAGATAAGATAACAGATAAGATAAGATAAGATAAGATAACTTGGAGACATGTGCAGGCAGTTTTAACATCCCTCCGTGATCTCACAAGTCTCCAAAGTAGACTACAGAGTCCATAGATAAAAGGAAAAGTAGAAAGAGACTAAGGCCTAATGCCCATTTGGTCTCCACAAAATTGAACCTTGGGAGCAGGGAGTGGTTTAGTGAGAATATCTGCAATTTGTTCTGCAGTAGGAATATAAGAAGGGGCAATGCGTTTGTCATTAACAGCATCCCTAAGCCAGTAAAAGCGCAGATCCAAGTGTTTCATGCGCCCATGATGCTCAGGATTCTTGGACACACTGATAGCAGACTGATTGTCCATGTGTAAAGTAGATAGCTGGTCAACAATATAGCCAAATTCACCAAGGATATTGCGCATCCAGGCAATCTCCTTGCCAGCCTCAACTGCAGCCACATACTCAGATTCAGTAGTGGACAAAGTAACTAGACTTTGCAGTTTACTGCCCCAGCCAATAGCACCACCAGCCATCATGGTCACATAACCACCAGTAGAGCGGCCAGTGTCAATGCAATCACCATGAGCAGCATCAGAGTAAGTGGTGAATAGCTCAGAGCCAATTTCACCAGAATACTGCAACTTGTACTCTAAGGTGCCCTTGAGATAGCGGAACAAATGCTTGACAGCAGCCCAATGCCTGGGACCAGGATTGCAGTTAAAGCGTGCCAAATAGGACACAGCATGCGCAATATCTGGGCGAGTCATAGTAGCCAAATACTGCAAAGACCCAATAGCACTGAGGTAAGGAGTATTGCGCATAGCTTCCACTTCTGCGGCATTCTGAGGACCCATCTCTTTGGACAAGACAGTGCCAGGTGCAATGGGAGTGAGGACAGGGTGCGAATCAGTCATACTGTAGCGCTCTTTTTTTTTTTTTTTTTTTTTTTTTTTTTTTTAAATCAACAATTTATATAGCCGGTGCACGATAGCAGTCCGGGTGTCTACCTAATACAAATGTATGCTGCACTACATAAGCAAAAGATAAACGAGTGCTCGCAGGGGAGCGTGCGGCGCGCACGAGCGCGACGTGGGCGAGACTGCGCAGCAGCCTGAAACCCAAATAACGGACCTTGCAGCCCAGGTGGTCCGACGTTGTGGCTTTGTTAACGCTACCGCACAATCGGCAGATAGGGAGTATTGGGTGGACAGGGGGGTCACCCAGATGAAGTCAGAGCTTGCCCGGCTCTCCCCACTTATTCGGCAAACTCGACGTTCTCGTTACACCAATGCGGGTCCTCCACGGGATATCGTGCCAAAAGCCGCCCACTAAGGCCGACAATCGAAGCCTGCAACGAACAGGCCCCTCGCCCTTACGGGTCCGGAACAGTCCAATGTGGAAACACCTGCGGGCACTAGGTCTTGGGCCACGGCCCCAACCGCACCCAGGATTACCCCCCATCCAGAGTCCCTCATCCGACTCCGGCTTGAGGCCGGTTGAAAGCAAACGCAGTTTCGTTGTCTTCCAAAAACTTCACAAGACCCCACACTAGGTGCGGCGCCCTATGAGGCAGCACTGATAGGCGCGCAGCGTGCATCGCGTCAGTGAATATAACAATGCGGGTGACATCTCCAAACGCAACAGCGGCGGAGATGGCAATCGCAATGGCGGCGAGCTCAGCGTCAGTGCTGATAGCACGCCCGACAGAGTGGCACCTGGCTAAACCCTGTGCTCCCTGCCGTTTAAGCGCAATTTAGGCCCCCCCTTGCGGGGAGACCGATTGGAGGGAACCTTTGGGGCCACATTTCCAACATCGCCGCTTCAACTTAACCCGAATAGGAACTTATTATGCCCTATTGAGCGACAGTGGATATAGATCTGTCGAGCCAGCACAAGGGGACTATCCGAGTACCGCTACGGCTCAGTCTTACCGGGGCGCTACACCCGGCTTAACCTTCCCGTCCCCCGGCAGGTGGTTCGCTAATGCCTTCCGGCGCGGATCCCCAATCCTGTCCAGAGTCACTGTCTTGCCGCAATCCAAACCCAGCCTATGCACGCCACAGCTCACATAGCCTCCCACATGGCAGCCGGGAGATAAGCCGTCAGGCCGATGACCCTAGACTTGCGACTAACGACGGCACTCACTACTCTGTTGTACCGTGCCGGGTGCCCTGTCCTTGCCCCGCTCTAGGGGGTGGGTGTGCGACCGAAACCCGGATCGAAGCCGGTGGTCTACCCAAGGTCGGGTTGTTATCAGCACTATTCCCGGTTCTTACCGTGTCCTATCCTTTCGGACCCTTTACGGGCTGCTATCCTTGGTGCTCAACCTTAGTCAGCATTCCATGGAATTGCTTGGACCCCGGACACTCCCACCACAGCCCACAGGCCTCCCACATGGTGTTCATCGCGCCCAACCCCTGCGGCGGCCCTTAGGCCATTGCTCACTACAGCGAGGAGACCGTCCCACGGTGCACCTGCTACGCCCCACAACATGGCGGACGATTTATGCCAGCTCCAAAGTATGCCCCCATGTCGCCCAAAGGTGACCGCAGTGGTCCGCCCAGGCCCTTAGACCACTCGACACCGACAACGCGCCCAACGGCAGACGAATTACATCAGCATTCCGCGGAATAGAACCCAGGTCACAAGCTTATGGTACTTGCTATGTGCAGGAATCGAACCCACAACCTCTCGGATGGTGCTCAGCCACCCTAAAGGGCAACACAGTAACCGCTAAGCCACCACGCCCCTATACTGTAGCGCTCAAGCATGTCCAGAATGAATTGGCGCTGATGGAGCGACACAAGATGCTTCTGGCGATCTCTAGTGACTGCAACACCAAGTAGAAACTCAGTGGGTCTGAGATCGCGACATTTGAAGTGCTGAGCAAGTTGCTTGACCGCATTGTCAACAGCTGCAGTGGACTTGGATGCAAAGGTAATGTCATCAATGTAAATGGGCACAAAGATCTTGACCTTTTTTTTTTTTTTTTTTTTTTTTTTTTAAAATCAACAATTTATATAACCGGTGCACGATAGCAGTCCGGGTGTCTACCTAATACAAATGTATGCTGCACTACATAAGCGAAAGATAGACGGGTGCTCGCAGGGGAGCGTGCGGCGCGCACGAGCGCGACGTGGGCGAGACTGCGCAGCAGCCTGAAACCCAAATAACGGACCTTGCAGCCCAGGTGGTCTGACGTTGCGGCGTTGTTAACGCTACCGCACGCTCAGCAAATAAGGAATATTGGGTGGACAAGGGGGTCACCCAGATGAAGCCAGAGCTTGCCCGGCTCTCCCCACTTCTTCGGCAAACTCGACGTTCTCGTTACACCAAGGCGGGTCCTCCACGGGATATCGCGCCAAAAGCCACCCCAGAGGGCCGACAATCGAAGCCTGCGACGAACAGGCCCCTCGCCCTTACGGGTCCGGAACAGTCCAATGTGGAAACACCTGCAGGCACTAGGTCTTGGGCCAAGGCCCTAACCACACCCAGGATCACCCCCCATCCAGAGTCCCTCATCCAACTCCGGCCTGAGGCCGGTTGAAAGCAAACGCGGTAACGTTGTCTTCCAGGAATTTCACCAGACCCCACACTAGGTGCGGCGCCCTGTGAGGCAGCATCAGGAGTTTGGGGCACCCGAAGAGATGAGTGCGCGTTTGAGGATAAACCCCGCACGTACACCCGAGAGCCAATGGGTCATCGATTTTGAACCGCTCGTAATACGAGCCGATCGGAGCATGATTCGTTATTACACGGCACATGCGGGCAAACAACTGAGAGTTGCGACCGCCCGATTCAAGCCACGGCCCACCGCGAACGGGGGTCGGACAGAGAGGATTACCCTTTAGATCCTCCAGTTCCAAAAAGTTGGAACCAAGTAAGAAAGGCTGCTCATCGACTGATGTCTTCCAGACAGCCCTCGCAGTTTGGTCAGCCTTGGCCTTAAGCCAGGCGACCGATAGAGGAGTATCTGGGGTGACGTGCACACCCGGAAACCCCAGAACGAGATCATGAGCCTCTTGATGAACGCCCCACTCCATATCGGAGGGAGACTCTGCAAAAACGACTTTACGGTTTCCGCCACCGCGGAACCATCGCTCAAGTGTCCGACAGACGACCAGGGAAGAAGCCTGATTCGAATGCGGGGAAGGGTCCACTGATAGGCGCGCAGCATGCATCACATCAGTGAATATGACAATACAGGTGACATCTCCGAACGCAACAGCGGCAGAGATGGCAATCGCAATGGCAGCGAGCTCAGCGTCAGTGCTGATAGCACGCCCGACAGAGTGGCACCTGGCTAAAACCTGTGCCCCCTGCCGCTTGAGTACAACACCAGTAGCCGCCTGCCAGGGCCCCGGGGGGACCGAGCCATCAACTCCAGCATAGATAGTTCCTGGTTCATCATCGCACTTCTCGACGAGCTTGTCCAGTATGATTTTCCAAGCCGCCTCGGGGTCTGCAGCCCCGGAACGAGTTGGGTAGTTAAGAAACTTGAACCGACTTGCATGCCGATCCATGAGACGATGACCAGGCCTGGCATCTGGAGCAAACGGCTCCAGATCTTCCAGACCAGGAGGGTGGAACAATGTGTTCCCCATGAGTCCGCCAGTCACCTTATAACGATGATTGACAGGGATGTGTTCGATGGCCCTCCGATGAGGGACGGCCTTTTTCAGAAGAGGGCCCGCCATAAAAGAGCGGACCGGGTGAGTATCTGATAGAATGGAAATTCGGGCAACAGCCATGGAATTCAATCTATTCAGAAGTATGGGGATGGGGAGGAGGCCCGCAAGAGCCTCCACCCCACCTGAGGGCGAGGTGCGAAAGCACCCAGTGATCCAAAGCCCAGCCTTACGCTGAACATTAGTGAGCTGTGCCATAAGTCCCTTGCTGCGGGCGTTACGGAAGTACCACATGCGATACCCATACGTAATTATGGGGATCACACATGTGCGGTAGAGGAGACGCTTCTGGATTGGCGTCAGGCCTCTAGTAGAAGACCCAAGCATTTTCATCGATACAACCGATGTAAAACCCTTGGTCGAGTAATACCGTACATGCTCATTGAATGAGAGCTTGCGGTCAAAATAAAATCCCAAATAACGCCAGAACGGCTTAGGTTGGAGTGGGGTAGCACCAGTGTAGGGCGCCTCGCCCAAATCAATGCTCGGATTATACTTGTCGCACGATCGAAGTGAAAAACCTCCGACTTGGCGTGCTCAAGCGCAAGTGCAAACTTAGTGAAAAGTTCGAATACAATCTTGTAAGCTTTTTGAAGATTTACAATATTGGAGTCTAGATCTGGTCCCTGCGAAATGAGGGTACCGTCATCAACATATGACAGGAGGTCAACCTCGAGACGGGTCTCAAGGCACCTCTTGTAGAACAGGCGCATAATGGGCGCCAAGTAAATAGCCGACAGGACTGGAGACAAGGCAGAGCCCTGCCCCACGCCCACATCGGCCTGGAGGGGATCAGACAAGAAAGAATTCCACGCATAGCGTGTTTTCCTCTCGATCAGATAAGAACTGAAAAACTTGACCACCAAGGGTGGAAAGCCAAGTTTCCGAAGGATAATCACAAGCACCTCATGATTGAGGGAAGGGAAGAACTGAGCGAGATCGAAAGCGACCACGCTAGTCTTTAACCCCTTCGCCCACCCCGCCCGCACCATGTGCGTTAAGAATAGGCCTGCATCCTCAGTGGAGCGTCCGTGGACGCCACCCACTTGGTTAGGATGAAATATATCCAGTCCGACACCGTCGAACTGAATGCGATTCGAGATCATCTTCTCGATGAGTTTACCTATGGTATTCAAGAGCACAATAGGCCTGAATGCCTTAGGAGTGGAGTAGGATGGCTTGCCCGGTTTGGGGATGATGACCGACATGGAGTCCTTAAATGGAGACGGCCAATACCCTACACGCATGCAGGCATTGGCAATCGAGAGGAGCACCTCAACAGAGTGAGGACCTCGATGTACAATCTTCTTCAGATGGGACCAATTGACATGATCCAGACCTGGAGAAGAAAGACCAGAACAAGCAGAGAGAGCCTCTGTGAGTTCCAGCAGAGAAAAGGAGATCCACTCCCGAGCCGGTAGCTGAGGAATGGAGTCTAGAAGATCAGCGTCAAATGTTCGGTCAGACACGGAGTTATACGTGCCATGCAGGGCATCCCACAGGGCAGGCATATCATTGCAGGGCTCTCCACGATACTGGATGGCCTTGCTGGGAGGTAGCTTCCGCTGTTGGACCCAGTTCATAAGGTCCCATGGGCGCTTGTTAACAGACGCAATCTCTGCGATCCGTTGATCGAAGAAGATGCGCTTGACACTCCGGACTATATTCTGGAAAGATTTCCAGTTCTCGGCAGATCACTCTAGCCGGTACTGGTGTATAGCGTCTTGGCACTCCTGGTTCCACCAGGGCTTAGATCGCTTTGTGATCGAAGATTCTTTGGCATGGGTATCCCACGCATCAGAGAAGACCGAGGCCACAGCTTGCGCTGCGGCTTCAATCTGTTCCTCAGAGTTTAGTGGAGCAAGTGGGTCAATGGCCCCCAAGCCCGAACTAATAGAGTTAACAAACGCAGGAATTGCGTCTATAGGAAGCGACATCCGAACCGCCCCTTCAGGGGCGGGAAGGATGTCCAGTGTAGTATAAATCGGAATGTGATCTGACTTAAGCTGGTTGCGCGGGAGGCGTACTGTAGTGTAGTTCAACACCTGGTCAGGCGGAACGAAAGCCAGATCGATAACTGTCTTGCGTTTGGTTCGATCTCTCAGAATGTGAGTGGGACCCGGATTGCCGAAGGCAGCAAGCTCAAGTCCAAGGATGGCCGCAGACTGCTGCAGCGAGAGAGAACACCCCTCTCGAGAGGAACCAGGGTCCCAATCCGGAGAGTGCGCATTAAAGTCTCCCATCATCAAATGACAGCGTGGAAGCTCATGATCGTGATTCTTTTTTTTTTTTTTTTTTTTTTTTAAATCAACGGTTTATATTCCGGCGCACGAAAGCAGCCCGGTCTCTGACTAAATACAAACGAAGATGGTATACTACGCGTGCAAAAGAAAGAATTTGGCTCGATGGCGAGCATGCGACGCGCGCGAGCGCGGCGCGGGCGAGACGGCGCAGCCGCCTGAAACCCAGATAGGTAGTCTCGCAACTACAGATTGTCCGTCGTTGCGGTGTTGTTAACGCTACCGCATGAACGGCAGATAGGAATATTGGGATGGACAGGAGGGTCATCCAGATGTGAGAAGAGCCTGCCAGGCCCTCCCCGATTCACCGGTAAAATCAACGTGGTCATAGCTAAGCAGGAGCCGAAGCCCCCACCGCCGTCAACCAGGTCGGGTCCTCTGCAAGTGATGCACGAAGCCAACTCAGGGAGTCGACCCCGCCAGGACTGGAACGACCAGCCCTCTCGCCTCTCGCGAAGTCTGCCATCACTGTGACTCAATGCAGAAACACCTGTGGGCAACAGGCCGCTTTGACCGCGGCGCCGCTCACACCCAGAATTGCCCCCTGCCCAGAGTCCCTCATCCGACTCCAGCGGGGTGCCGGGAGAAGGAGAACGCCGTAGGGTGCTCCAACAGATAAGTCGCCAGCTCCGAAACGAGTTTCGGCTTCCGGCGAGTCCAAGGCTGTTTCTTGCACTTGAATATATGATCACGGGTGTGAGGATAAACCCCACACTCGCAACCGAGGGCCCTAGGGTCATCGATTTTGAACCGCTCGTAGTACGAGCCGATCGGAGCATGATTCGTAATTAAACGGCACATGCGGGCAAAGAGCGAGACACTCTGACTGCCAGCTTCAAGCCAAGGTCCCCCGCGAGTGGGACTAGGCTGGACAGGGTCCCCGTTCAACCCTTGCAGCTCCATAAAGTTGGAGCCAAGCAGAAATGGCTGATCGGAAACTCTTTGTTTCCAATCTGCGCGTGCCGATTTGTCCACGAAGTCGCGGACATACTGGAGAGAGAGTCTGGTGGTAGGAACGACGGCAACGCCACGCATACCAGCAACGAGATCGTGTGCTTCGTTTTGAATGCCCCACTCCATATCAGAGGGAGACTCGATAAAAGTAACCTTGTGGTCAGACGAACGCCTGAACCACGGCTCAAGTATACGACACACCATCAGTGACTGAGACTGAAAGGGGTGCGGAGAGGGATCCACTGAGAGGCGCGCAGCATGCATCGCATCAGTGAAGATAGTAACGCGTTTGACATCCCCAAAGCCAACGGCATTGGAGACGGCTACACGAATAGCAAAGAGCTCCGCATCCGTAGACGAGGCCCTCCTGGCAGCATGACACCCAGAGTAAACCTGTGCGCCCTGCCGTTTGATAACGACGCCAGTGGCGGCTTGCCACCCCGGAGGGCAGGAGCCGTCAACACCAGCGTACGCAGCGTCTGGATCGTCCTCGAGAGACTCGAGAGACGCATCCAGGATTAGCTTCCAAGCCGCTTCAGGATCTTCGGACCTGCTAAAGCGTGGCTTGGAGAGCCATTTGAACCGATCGGCATACCGATCGAGGAGTCGATAACCCGGACGAGCCTCAGGAGCAAAGGGCTCCGTAGACTCAACAGGGACACTGGAATAGCTGACGTTATCCATAAGAGCACCCGTCACCTTACGGCGATGGGCAGCAGGCATGCGTTCAACCGACATAGGATGGGGGGTCGCGCGCTTAAGTGATGATCCGGACATGAATGACTGGACCGGAGATCGTGATTCTTGAGCCAGTTAATGGCCCCGTGATTGGCGTCAGAATATACATTCAGAAGATAGAAGGTACTCTCGCCCGAAGAAAGCGAGAGCACCATGATGTCAGGGTGGTCAATGACATCCCTGCGTTGTGCCGGGCGATATCGGATCAGCCTAGTCGAAACATAGGTCATGACCCGAGGTCGCTCGTCAGGGGCGGTGGGGCGCACCATGGCCAGCCAGTCTGGGTGGTTGGGCGCGCCAACTACATCTTCACCCTTTCTGCTTTTCGCCAGTACTTTACCCTCCTCCACCTATTCCTGGTGGACTCCACAGACTCCGCATAAAATTGGCGGAGTCCAGATGGACTCCTGATGGACTCCGCATGGAGTTTGGTGGAGTCCACTATGAAGAAGTGGAGTCCATATGGACTCCACCTGGACTCCACATAGAGTCTGGTGGAGTCCACATGGAGTCCACATGGAGTCCGGTGGAATCCACATGGACTCCATATAAACTCCGGATGGACTCGTCCACAAATGACGCAACGTCAACTGGTGGACTTAGACAAAACTCAGAAAAAAATATCACCAAAAAGTTTGCATTAAGCAGTAATTGAACCCAGAGCTACCAGAAAGCTATTAGAACAAACCATTTAACCACTACACCAGAGAACCTTGTCTAACCAAGCAAAAAAAGCGCCCTATATACCTCCCTTTCTCTAATATATCTATCTATTTTGTGACATTAGTCACAAGATTCAGGGTCAAGTGGGGTACCATCAGATTCAGAAATTTAAGGAGATTCTCACCAGATTATGTCAGCATGATATATTGCTTTATTTGGCTGGTCCCAGGACCGTGGGAACTTTTGCCAAAAAAGGTAGTTATAGAGCCTGCTTTCAAAACCCTAAATATGCAAAAATCCTATTAATAGATGCTTCAGTTGGTGAGAAAAACACAAAATACTCGACCGAACGCGAGTCTTTTAAAAATTGTGCTTGCTAAATATGGAATTTGTTGATTACAAATAGATCCAACAGTGCCACTTTGATGTCATTTTATGTAATAATATGTAATTTTTATATGGTTGCTAAAAATAACAGTATGTCCAAAAAAGGAAACCACCAGACTCCTGTTGGACCACCTGGACTCCTGTTGGACTCCATCTGAACTCCTGGGACTCCTGTTCCACTATAAAACCAGTGGACTCCTGGGACTCCGCATGGAGTCTCTGGAGTTTGTCCGGACTCCATCTGGACTCCACCAGGAGTCCGGAATAAAATTTGGCTGGGGTCTCAGCCAAAAAATAGTCCACCTGGACTCCATATGGACTGTTCCACTCCGCCGGAGTCCATCCGGAGTCCACCAGGAATAAGGGGGGGAGGGTAAAGACCTCCTTTTCGCAGACGGGGCGGTTCTTATGTGCCTTCACGGAGGCTCTTGGATGAATAACACGTCATATATATTTGTACAAGTGCTAAGGATTACATCGAGGGACATCCCGTCCCTCGCCACGTTCCAACTCAAAACCCGTATCTCATCAAGCGGTTGTGCCTGCATTAAGCTACGTTTTGTGAGTAGAGTGCATGACGCTGAGTCCAAAACTCACGTACCTGGGCATATTTGGCATCGATCCATTCACGATCGTACCGGTTGTTCCAGAAATGACACTTCCTGTCATAAGGTTTGTGCGCGCCCTTGCAATTGGGGCAGCGCGGGGGGTGAGGGCAGTCCGTACCAGTGGGGGTAGGTGGAACTGGTGGAGTTGCCTTTGGATTTCCCTTGCAGCATCCGGCGGCAATACGATGTACTGCCTCCTCATGCGGCCCGGCGCAATGAGCACAGCGAGGCTGGGGAGCCCGGCATGCGTTAGATGGATGGCCCCACCTCCAGCACCGAGTGCAGAGGGGTACGCCGACGCTGGGGTGGGCTGACACAATGCGGACAGCCCTGCCCCGGAACATGAAGGTCCTCCCGATGAGTTGCTTCGCACGGGATCCTGACTGAGAGTCCCAGATATTGAGGAATGCCACACAAGTGGTGCTCTTCGGGGAATTGCGCTTGATGCACGGCGGCGACTTGAACGCTGCATAGATAGAAAGTGGAGAGGCCAAAATGGCCATCTTCACCTCGTCACCCGTGGTGGGGGTCCTACTGACGATATCGCCATAGGCAGGAAGGTCGAGCACCCGAAGAAAGGATGTCGATGCGGGGAGACTGACCGTCACCTTGACGGTTTCAGATTCCGGTAAGATTTGGAGGACCCATCCACGAGCGATCGCAAGATCGTCACTGGTTGGGACTCCGGAGGTGGCAAGGGAGATGCCATCATATGCATGCTCTGCAGACAGGACCCGAAGGGGCCTGCCCGCAACACGGAGAGCCTTGTCGATGTTGTTGACGAGGCTGGTAAGTTTCATATCATGCGGCTTCACGTATGGGCCGCTGAACGCGATGAGGATCTGCTTTCAGGAAGGTCCTGCAGATGTGAACGAGGGGTTCCTCTTCTGCCGCTTGGCAGCTGAGGCTCGTTCATTGATGGGAGCCTGCATCGCAGGGACGCAAGGTGGAGGTGGAAGGGGCGTGGTGGCTTAGCGGTTACTGTGTTGCCCTTTAGGGTGGCTGTGCACCATCCGAGAGGTTGTGGGTTCGATTCCTGCACATAGCAAGTACCATAAGCTTGTGACCTGGGTTCTATTCCGCGGAATGCTGATGTAATTCGTCTGCCGTTGGGCGCGTTGTCGGTGTCGAGTGGTCTAAGGGCCTGGGCGGACCACTGCGGTCACCTTTGGGCGACATGGGGGCATACTTTGGAGCTGGCATAAATCGTCCGCCATGTTGTGGGGCGTAGCAGGTGCACCGTGGGACGGTCTCCTCGCTGTAGTGAGCAATGGCCTAAGGGCCGCCGCAGGGGTTGGGCGCGATGAACACCATGTGGGAGGCCTGTGGGCTGTGGTGGGAGTGTCCGGGGTCCAAGCAATTCCATGGAATGCTGACTAAGGTTGAGCACCAAGGATAGCAGCCCGTAAAGGGTCCGAAAGGATAGGACACGGTAAGAACCGGGAATAGTGCTGATAACAACCCGACCTTGGGTAGACCACCGGCTTCGATCCGGGTTTCGGTCGCACACCCACCCCCTAGAGCGGGGCAAGGACAGGGCACCCGGCACGGTACAACAGAGTAGTGAGTGCCGTCGTTAGTCGCAAGTCTAGGGTCATCGGCCTGACGGCTTATCTCCCGGCTGCCATGTGGGAGGCTATGTGAGCTGTGGCGTGCATAGGCTGGGTTTGGATTGCGGCAAGACAGTGACTCTGGACAGGATTGGGGATCCGCGCCGGAAGGCATTAGCGAACCACCTGCCGGGGGACGGGAAGGTTAAGCCGGGTGTAGCGCCCCGGTAAGACTGAGCCGTAGCGGTACTCGGATAGTCCCCTTGTGCTGGCTCGACAGATCTATATCCACTGTCGCTCAATAGGGCATAATAAGTTCCTATTCGGGTTAAGTTGAAGCGGCGATGTTGGAAATGTGGCCCCAAAGGTTCCCTCCAATCGGTCTCCCCGCAAGGGGGGGCCTAAATTGTGCGCCAAGTCAGAGGTTTTTCACTTCGACCGGTCGCGCGACAGGTATAATCCAAGCATTGATCTGGGCGAGGCGCCCTACACTGGTGCTACTCCTCTCCAACCTAAGCCTTTCTGGCGGTATTTGGGGTTCTATTTTGACCGCAAGCTCTCATTTAATGAGCATGTGCGGTATTATTCGACCAAGGGTTTTACATCGGTTGTATCGATGAAAATGCTTGGGTCTTCTACTAGGGGGTTGACGCCCATCCAGAAGCGTCTCCTCTACCGTACATGTGTGATCCCCATTGTTACATATGGGTATCGCATGTGGTACTTCCGTAACGCCCGGTGCAAGGGACTTATGGCACAACTCACCAATGTTCAGCGTAAGGCTGGACTTTGGATTACTGGGTGCTTTCGCACCTCACCCTCAGGTGGAGTGGAGGCTCTTGCGGGCCTCCTCCCCATCCCTATACTTCTGGATAGACTGAATTCCAGGGCTGTTGCCCGGATCTCCATTCTGTCTGATACTCACCCGGTCCGCTCTTTTATGGCGGGCCCTCTTATCAAGAAGGCCGTCCCTCATCGGAGGGCCATCGAACATATCCCTGTCGATCATCATCATAAGGTGACCGGCGGACTCATGGGGAATGCCCTGTCCCACCCATCTGGTCTGGAGACGTTGGAGCCTTTTGCTCCAGACGCCAGGCCTGGTCATCGTCTCATGGATCGGCATGCAAGTCGATTCAGGTTTCTTCACTACCCAACTCGCTCCGGGGCTGCAGACCCCGAGGCGGCTTGGAAGATCGTACTGGATAAGCTCGTCGAGAAGTGCGACGACGAACCAGGAACTATCTATGCTGGAGTTGACGGCTTGGTCCCCCCGGGGCCTTGGCAGGCAGCTACTGGTGTTGTACTTAAGCGACAGGGGGCACAGGTCTTAGCCAGGTGCCACTCTGTTGGGCGTGCTATCAGCACTGATGCTGAGCTCGCTGCTATTGCGATTGCCATTTCCGCCGCTGTTGCGTTCGGAGATGTCATCCGTATTGTCGTATTCACTGATGCGATGCATGCTGCGCGCTTATCAGTGGACCCCTCCCCGCATTCGAATCAGGCTTCATCCCTGATCGTCTGTCGGACACTTGAACGATGGTTCCGTGGTGGCGGTAACCGTAAAGTTGTTTTTGCAGAGTCTCCCTCCGATATGGAGTGGGACATACATCGAGAGGCTCATGACCTTGTTGCGGGGTTTCCTGGGGTGCATGTCACCCCGGATACTCCTCTATCAGTCGCCTGGCTCAAGGCCAAGGCTGACCAAATCGCAAGGGCTGTCTGGAAGACATCAGTTGACGAGCAGCCCTTCTTACTTGGTTCCAATTTCTTGGAACTCGAGGATCTAAAGGGTAATCCTCTCTGTCCGACCCCCGTTCGCGGTGGGCCGTGGCTTGAATCTGGCGGTCGCAACTCTCAGTTGTTCACCCGCATGTGCCATGTAATAACGAATCATGGTCTGATCGGCTCGTACTACGAGCGGTTCAAAATCGACGACCCATTGGCTCTCGGGTGTACGTGTGGGGTTTATCCTCAGATGCGCACTCACCTTTTCGGGTGCCCCAAGTTCCCGATGCTGCCTCATAGGGCGCCGCACCTAGTGTGGGGTCTTGTGAAATTTTTGGAAGACAACGAAGCTGCGTTTGCTTTCAACCGGCCTCAAGCTGGAGTCGGATGAGGGACTCTGGATGGGGGGTGATCCTGGGTGCGGTTGGGGCCTTGGCCCAAGACCTAGTGCCCGCAGGTGTTTCCACATTGGACTGTTCCGGACCCGTAAGGGCGAGGGGCCTGTTCGTCGCAGGCTTCGATTGTCGGCCCTAGTGGGCAGCTTTTGGCACGATATCCGGTGGAGGACCCGCATTGGTGTAACGAGGACGTCGAGTTTGCCGAATAAGTGGGGAGAGCCGGGCAAGCTCTGACTTCATCTGGGGGATCCCCTTGTCCACCCAATACTCCCTATTTGCCGATCGTGCGGTAGCGTTAACAACGCCGCAACGTCAGACTACCTGGGCTGCAAGGTCCGTTATTTGGGTTTCAGGCTGCCGTGCAGTCTCGCCCGCGTCGCGCTCGCGCACGCCGCATGCTCCCCTGCGAGCACCCGTTTATCTTTTGCTTATGTAGAGCAGCATACGTTTGTATTAGGTAGACACCCGGACTGCTATCGTGCACCGGTTAAATAAATTGTTGATTTAAAAAAAAAAAAAAAAAAAGAGGTGGAGGTGGATACCTACCAAGGGCACTAGGGCCAATGGCAGGATCACGCTGCGACAAAGGGTTGGCCGCCGCAAGCTCAGCAAATGTGCGCTTACGGGGTTTCGGCTTGGTGGCAGTGGGAATGGGAGGCGGGGGCCTCAGATAAGAGTCCGCTGGCCTTTTGCGAGGCTGGCCCTTGGGAGTCCCCTTGGGAGGGGCCGCGAGCTCCTTCCCTTTGCCAGAAGGCCTAGAGGGGGCGGGCATGGATGTGTCCATTCCAGTGTCCGTGTCTGTTCCACTAGGGGCAGAGAAGGCACCAGAAGGGGCGGAGGGGAGGGCAGCATGGCGGACTGTGGTGTCCTCCATCAACTGCACTAAGGTCTGAACCAGCTCGTGGATCTGGAGGTTCGAGTCGAGGTTATCCGTGATAAGGTCTTGGATACCAGATGAGTAGACAGCGGAAAAAACGCTGCCTAGGGAAGAGGCGAACCTCTCAGACATTTGAGCATCGACAGCGTCCGCAGTGTCGTACGCATGCGCACGAATCCACGAAGCTGCCGCGTTCATGAAGCCAGTGAGGCGGTTGAACTCCCTCGCACGCTTGTCCTTCTCCTCTGAATCCTCAGTAGGAGCATGCGACGGGGATCGAGTGTCAGGAGGTGCGGGAGTCTCCTCCACGTACATGCTGGTGTCGTCATCGCCAGGAGTGCCCGCCTCTCCATAGGGCACCTCACTGTCGTCGTGGATAATCGATGAGCGCGATCGGGGGCGCAAGGGACTTATGGCACAACTCACTAATGTTCAGCGTAAGGCTGGGCTTTGGATCACTGGGTGCTTTCGCACCTCACCCTCGGGTGGTGTTGAGGCTCTTGCGGGTCTTCTTCCCCTCCCCATACTCCTGGACAGACTGAATTCTGAGGCTGTTGCCCGAATTTCAATTTTGTCCGACACTCACCCGGTCCGCTCTTTTATGGCGGGTCCTCTTCTTAAGAAGGCCGTCCCTCATCGGAGGGCCATCAAACATATCCCTGTCGATCATCATCATAAAGTGACCGGCGGGCTCATGGGGAACGCCCTGTTCCACCCATCTGGTCTGGAGACCCTGGAGCCTTTTGCTCCAGATGCCAGGCCTGGTCATCGTCTCATGGATCGGCATGCAAGCCGATTCAAGTTTCTTAACTATCCAACTCGCTCCGGGGCCGCAGACCCCGAGGCGGCTTGGAAAATCGTCCTGGATAAACTCGTCGAGAAATGTGACGATGAACCAGGAACTATCTATGCTGGAGTCGACGGCTCGGTCCCCCCGGGCCCTGGCAGGCGGCTACTGGTGTTGTACTTAAGCGACAAGGGGCACAGGTGTTAGCCAGGTGCCACTCTGTCGGGCGGGCTATCAGTACTGATGCTGAGCTCGCTGCTATTGCGATTGCCATTTCCGCCGCTGTTGCGTTCGGGGATGTCACCCGTATTGTTATATTCACTGATGCGATGCATGCTGCGCACTTATCAGTGGACCCCTCCCCACATTCGAATCAGGCCTCGTCCCTGACCGTTTGTCGGACACTTGAGCGATGGTTCCGTGGTGGCGGAAACCGTAAAGTCGTCTTTGCAGAGTCTCCCTCCGACATGGAGTGGGGCATCCACCAAGAGGCTCATGACCTCGTTGCGGGATTTCCAGGGGTGCATGTCACTCCGGATACTCCATTATCGGTCGCCTGGCTTAAGGCCAAGGCCGACCAGACCGCGAGGGCTGTCTGGAAGACATCAGTCGACGAGCAGCCATTCTTACTTGGCTCCAATTTTCTGGAGCTGGAGGATCTAAAGGGTAATCCTCTCCGTCCGACCCCCGTTCGCGGTGGACTGTGGCTTGAATCTGGCGGTCGCAACTCTCAGTTGTTCGCCCGCATGTGCCGTGTAATAACGAATCATGCTCCGATCGGCTCGTACTACGAGCGGTTCAAAATCGATGACCCATTGGCTCTCGGGTGTACGTGTGGGGTTTATCCTCAGACGTGCACTCATCTTTTCGGGTGCCCCAAGTTCCCGATGCTGCCTCATAGGGCTCCGCACCTAGTGTGGGGTCTTGTGAAATTTTTGGAAGACAACGAAACTGCGTTTGCTTTCAACCGGCCTCAAGCCGGAGTCGGATGAGGGACTCTGGATGGGGGGTGATCCTGGGTGCGGTTGGGGCCTTGGCCCAAGACCTAGTGCCCGCAGGTGTTTCCACGTTGGACTGTTCTGGACCCGTAAGGGCGAGGGGCCTGTTCGTTGCAGGCTTCGATTGTCGGCCTTAGTGGGCGGCTTTTGGCACGATATCCCGTGGAGGACCCGCATTGGTGTAACGAGAACGTCGAGTTTGCCGAATAAGTGGGGAGAGCCGGGCAAGCTCTGACTGCATCTGGGTGACCCCCTTGTCCACCCAATATTCCCTATTTGCTGATCGTGCGGTAGCGTTAACAACGCCGTAACGTCAGACCACCTGGGCTGCAAGGCCCGTCATTTGGGTTTCAGGCTGCTGCGCAGTCTCGCCCGCGTCGTGCTCGCGCGCGCCGCATGCTCCCCTGCGAGCACCCGTTTATCTTTCGCTTATGTAGTGCAGCATACGTTTGTATTAGGTAGACACCCGGACTGCTATCGTGCACTGGTTATATAAATTGTTGATTTAAAAAAAAAAAAAAAAAAAAAAAAAAAAAAAGCGCGATCGGGGGCGATCGGGCCTTGGGGTGACCTGCCTCGACTGCTGAGGCACAGGTGATGAATACTGCTGCCTCTGGGGAGAGGCAGTTGAGGAGGATAGGGCTTCAGCTGCCGCTGCCGAAGCAGACGACGAGCCAGCCTTAAGACCACGCCGCGGGGGCAGCGCAGTGGTCAACTTGTCTGTTGGGCGAGATCCGCTGGGCGGATCGCCACCAGACCCGGACTTGGGGGGCATTGGGGTTTTATCTGTCAATTGGTAAAGTAGCGCTCGTGAGCGCTCAACGAGGAGGAGCTGTGGGGGTCGATGTTGGTGTTGCTGAAGTAGATTCCCACGGTCGCACGAAGTGGTTACCGGAAAAGGAGGAGTTGCAAAGATCTTGACCTGTCCATTAGAGTAGATATAGACAGAGCGGTCAGATTCAACGCGTTTGAAGCCCATCTCAGTGAGAGCAGCATGCAACTTGATATTCCATTGACGCGCAGACTGCTTGAGACCATAGAGGGATTTTCGGAGTCTGCAAACCATATTAGGTCCACCTTGGTGGAAACCTTCAGGTTGCATCATGTATATCCACTCATCTAGGTCACCATTGGTAAAAGCAGCTGAAATGTCTACAGAGCGCAGTTCAAGGTTCTCAAGTGCAGCCAATGCAAAGATCATGCGCAGAGTTGCAGGACAGAATGTGGGAGCAAAGACCTCATGATAATCGACTCCAGGGCGTTGACTATAGCCCTTGGTGACCAAGCGAGCCTTGTAGCGCTCAATAGAACTGTCCGCATTGCGTTTGACTTTAAACACCCAACCAGAGCCAATGGCCTTTTCTCCAGGTGGGAGATCAACTAACTCCCAAGTGCCATTCTGGAGCAAAGTATTGTACTCTGCATTTGCAGCATCACGCCACTTGTCCGCATCGTCGCCCTTCATTGCCTGCCTGTAGTTGCGAGGATCTGAGGTCAATGCAGCACCAGCAAATTGCACATACTCAAGACCTTCATCATCAGCTGCATCATCGTCTTCCTCAACTGGAGGTGGCGGAGCAGGTGTGACTTTCCACCATTCACCGGGTTGCTTAGAAACACGCGTAGAGCGTCTAGGCTGCGGTGGTGGTGTAGGAGTGCGAGGCGCAGGTGCAGGAGGCTGTTCTGGAATAAGTGGTACAACAGATGGCTCAGGAGGAGCATCAGGTGCGTTAGCAGGCGCTGGCGGTGCAGGAATAACAGCAGGACGCGGAATTTGCGCAGGAGGAATCAAATTATCATCATCATCATCCCCCCCGATTTCCGGCACAACAGCACGTTCAGAGATAATAAACTTCTTTGTAGCTGGGTTGTAGAACTGCCAACCCTTGTAACCAGTAGGGTAGCTTTTTTTTTTTTTTTTTTTAAATCAACAGTTTATATTCCGGTGCACGAAAGCAGTCCGGTCTCTAACTAATACAAACGAAGATGGTGAACTACGCCCATACAAGAAAGAAGTTAAGCTCGACGGCGAGCATGCGACGCGCGCGAGCGCGGCGCGGGCGAGATGGCGCAGCCGCCTGAAACCCAGATAGGTAGTCTCGCAACTACAGATTGTCCGTCGTTGCGGCGTTGTTAACGCTACTGCACGAACAGCAGATAAGAGTATTGGGATGGGAAGGGGGGTCACCCGAAAGTGAAGAGAGCCTGCCAGACTCTCCCCGGTTCAACGGTAAAATTTACGTTGTAATAGCTAAGCAGGAGCCGAAGCCCCCACCACCGTCCACCGAACTGGGTCCTCCGTCAGCGGCGCATGACACTGGCTCAGAGAGTCGACGCCACCGGCCCTGGGACGACCAGGGCCCTAGGCACTTGCGGAACTTCGCCGCCGCCGAACGGAAACACATCACGAGTAGTCGAGTAGATTTGACCACGGCCCACTCCGCGATCAGGATTGCCCCCCTCCCAGAGTCCCTCATCCGACTCCAGCGGGGTGCCGGGAGAAGGAGAACGCCGTGGGGTGCTCCAACAAATAAGTCACCAGCTCTGAAATGAGTTTCAGCTTCCAGCGTGTCCAAGGCTGTTTCTTGCACTTGAATATATGATCGCGAGTCTGAGGATAAACCCCACACTCACAACCGAGGGCCCGAGGGTCATCGATTCTGAACCGCTCATAGTATGAGCCGATCGGAGCATGATTCGTAATTAAACGGCACATGCAGGCAAAGAGTGCAGAGCTCTGACTGCCAGATTCAAGCCAAGGCCCCCCACGAGTGGAACTAGGCTGGACAGGGTCTCTGTTCAACCCTTGCAGCTCCATAAAGTTGGAGCCAAGCAGGAATGGCTGATCGGAAACTCGTTGTTTCCAATCTGCGCGTGCCGATTTGTCCACGAAATCGCAGATGTACTGGAGAGAGAGTTTGGTGGTAGGAACGACGGCAACGCCGCGCATACCAGCAATGAGATCGTGTGCTTTGTTCTGAATGTCCCACTCCATATCGGAGGGAGACTCGATAAAAGTAACCTTGTGGTCCGGCGAGCACCTGAGCCATGGTTCAAGTGTGCGACACACCATCAGTGACTGAGACTGGAAGGAGTGCGGCGATGGATCCACCGAGAGGTGAGCAGCATGCATCGCATCAGTGAAGATAGTGATGCGTTTGACATCCCCAAAGCCAACGGCATTGGAGATGGCAACGCGAATAGCAAAGAGCTCTGCATCCGTGGATGAGGCCCTCCTGGCAGCATGACACCCAGAATAAACCTGTGCGCCCTGCTGTTTGATAACAACACCAGTGGCGGCTTGCCACCCCAGAGGGCAGGAGCCGTCAACACCAGCGTACGCAGCGTCTGGATCGTCCTCGAGAGACTCGAGAGATACATCCAGGATTAGCTTCCAAGCCGAACCAGTAGGGTAGCCAACAAAGATGCATTTCTCCATGTGTGGCTGAAGCGACTTGCGTTTGTCCCTTTGAATGTAGACATATGCAGTGCAGCCCCAAACACGCAGATGACTTACATCTGGTTTCTTCTTGTACCATTCTGCATACGGAGTAGTATTAGGCAGAGGCGCAGTAGGAAGTCGATTCCAGACATGTATATATGCAGCCAAAGCGTGCGCCCAGAACGATGCAGGAAGGTGCGCTTCATTGAGCATCGCAGTGACATGAGCTGCAATAGTGCGGTTTGCTCACTCTGCAACTCCATTCTGTTGGGGACGATTACATGTAGTATGGCGTCTAACAATGCCACATTGATCCGTAAAGTGAATGAAAGCATTAGACATGAATTCACCACCCTTGTCATCCTGCATAGACTTGATCTTGCAATTCAATTGGTTCTCAGCATGCGCTTTAAACGTCTTGAATGCCTCAAATGTGTCACTCTTCCGTTTTAACAGCATTACAGTGCGAAGCTCGGTGCAGTCATCAATGAAGGTCACCCAGTAACGGTAACCTTCTGGAGTAGGAACAGGAAGAGGAGCATGAAGGTCAGTATGGATCAATTCTAGCGGAGTAGTAGAATGACTAGGCGAGGTTGGGAATGGATTAGATGTCATTTTGCCAGCGAGGCATGGTTCACAAATAGGATCTGGTGGCAATTTGGAGTCAAGCACAAGTCCAGTCACCAACTCGCCTTTGAGCAGTTTCTGAATCACGTCGTAGCTATGGTGGCCAAGGCGACGATGCCAGAGGTTTAAATCAAATGGCAGAGTGGCAGAGACATTGGCAAACTCCGGAATTGGCTCAGTAATACCATCAAGTACACCTGTGTTCTCCGAAGTCACTGTGGCCATAAATAGTGTCTTTTGAGCGCGTTTAAAGTACATGGTAGTCTCATCAACTTCCAGTTTGATGTGTTTGCGCTTTGTGAGATAAAGACAGGCCAATAAGTTATTTTGAAGTTGGGGTACATGCAAGACAGCGACACCGCTTCGATCGGGCTTGGATCGACGCGAAATATGCTGAGGTACGTGATTTCTGGTTAAATCGTCGTCCCACCCATCGCTCACATAACGTAGCTTAATGCCAGTACAACCAATGCTGGATGAGGTGCGGGTGCTGAGTTGGAACGTGGCCAGGGACGGGATGTCCCTGGATGTAATACTATCTACTTGTACCAACATTTATGATATTATATTCGTTCAAGAACCCCCTTGGCGACACATAAGGACCGCCCCGTCTGCTAAAACCAGAAAGGGCGAGGATGTCATTGGCACACCGAACCACCCAGATTGGCTGGCAATGGTCCGTGCACCCACTACTGTCGACGAACGACCCCGGGTTTATGACCTACGTTTTGACTAGGCTAGCCCGGTATCGTCCGTCTATACGAAGGGATGTGATTGATCACCCCGATATACAGGTCCTGTCACTCTCAACAAGTGCTGAGACCTTCTTTTTGATGAACATCTATTCTGATGCGGACCATGGGGCCATTAACTGGCTCAAGGCCCACGACACTGCACTTCCTCGCTTCCATTTCATGGGCGGGGACTTCAACGCACACTCCGAGGACTGGGACGAAGGTCACAGTGGTCGGGAGGGATGCGCTCTCTCACTGCAGCAATCCGCTGCTATTCTTGGGCTTGAACTGGCTGCTTTTGGCAACCCAGGGCCCACGCACATACCAAGAGATCCCACCAAGCGCAAAACGGTGATCGATCTCGCTTTCGTCCCACCTAACCACGTGATTGACGGTACTGTTGTCCGCTGCCCGGACATTCAACTCAAATCGGATCATATTCCGATTTCGATCACACTGGACATCTCTCCCGCCCCAGACGGGGCGGTTCGGATGTCTCTTCCTACTGATGATGTTCCGGCATTCATCAATTCTATCAGCTCTGGGCTTCAGGCCATTGACCCGACTGCCCCTTTGAATACCGAGGAACAGATCGAGGCTGCTGCACAAGCAGTGGCATTGGTCTTCTCTTCTGCATGGGATTCCCATGCCAAAGAGTCCTTTGTTACCCGGCGATCTAAGCCCTGGTGGACCCAGGAGTGCTCAGACACCCTTGACACGTTCCGGCGCAGTCGCCTGCCCGAGGACTGGAAATCGTTCCAGAAGACTGTCCGAGATGTCAAGCGCGAGTTCTTTGATCAGCGGATCCATGAAATCACGTCTGCTAACAAGCGCCCGTGGGACCTCATGAATTGGGTCCAGCAGCGCAAACTTCCTCCTTGTGAGGCTCTCCATTATCATGGCGAGCCTTGTAATGATATGCCCGCCCTCTGGGACGCGCTCCACGGCACCTACAACTCTGCCTCTGACAGAGTGTTTGATGCCGGTTTGTTGAATTCTCTCCCCACCTTGCCTGTTAGGGAGTGGATTCGTTTCTCCGTGCTGGAACTCACGGAGGCTCTCTCTGCATGTTCTGGTCTGTCCGCTCCGGGTCCGGATCATATCAATTGGTCCCACCTGAAGGGGATTGTACGTCGCGACCCTCACTCAGTTGAGGTTCTCCTCTCGATTGCCAAAGCCTGCATGCGTGTGGGCTATTGGCCATCTGTATTTAAGGATTCGCTTTCGGTGATTATACCCAAGCCGAACAAGCCATCCTACTCTGCACCTAAGGCATTCAGGCCTATTGTTCTCCTGAACACCATTGGTAAATTGATCGAGAAGATGATCTCGAATCGCATACAGTTCGACGCTGTCGGGCTGGATATTTTCCATCCTAACCAGGTGGGTGGCGTGCGTCAGTGCTCCACCGAGGATGCTGGGCTCTTCCTCACGCACATTGTGCGTGCGGGGTGGGCTAAGGGTTTAAAGACTAGCGTGGTCGCCTTTGACCTCGCTCAGTTTTTCCCTTCACTCAATCACGATGCGCTCGTGATTATTCTTCAGAAGCTTGGCTTCCCCCCTTTGGTGGTCAAGTTTTTCGCATCCTATCTAGTAGAGAGGAAGACGCGGTATGCGTGGAATTCCTTTTTATCAGACCCATTGCAGGCAGATGTGGGGGTGGGCCAGGGATCGGCCTTGTCCCCTGTCTTGTCAGCTATCTACTTGGCGCCTATTATGCGCTTATTCGAGAAGCGGTGCCTCGACCTTGGGTTGAGAGTTGACCTCCTCTCTTATGTTGATGACAGCACACTCATCGTGCAGGATGAGTGGCTGGATCACAATATTGCGACGCTCAAGAAGGCATACGCTGTTATATTCGAGTTGTTCAAGGCTTTCGCTTTGGCGCTCGAACACGACAAGTCTGAGATCTATCATTTTGATAGGTCGCACGCTTACTATAATCCTAGCATTGATCTCGGGTATGCACCTTACACCGGAGACTGCGCTAATTATCTCAAGCCCAAGCCGTTTTGGCGGTATCTGGGCTTTTACTTCGACCGCAAGCTCACTTTCAATGAGCATGTGCGCTATTATTCCACCAAGGGTTTCACATCGGTAGTCTCGATGAAGATGCTTGGTTCCTCCACTCGGGGGCTTTTGCCTATGCAGAAGCGCCTCCTTTACCGCACATGTGTGGTCCCCATATTCACGTATGGGTATCGCATGTGGTTCTTCAAGGGTGCCCGTAACAAGGGCCTCATCAAACAGCTTATGCAAGTGCAGCGTAAGGCTGCTCTTTGGATTACGGGTGCATTCCGTACTTCACCCTCAGGAGGGGTGGAGGCTCTAGCGGGCCTTCTACCCATCCCTATACTTCTCGAAAGGCTGCGCGACCGCTCTACGGTACGGGTCGCCACTCTTTCGGACACTCACCCGATCTGTTCGTTCATGTCCGGATCATCACTTAAGCGCGCAACCCCCCATCCCATGTCAGTTGAACACATGCCTGCCGCCCATCGCCGCAAGGTGATGGGTGCTCTTATGGATAATGTAAATTATTCAAGTGTCCCTGTTGAGTCTACGGAGCCTTTTGCTCCTGAGGCTTGTCCAGGTTATTGACTCCTCGATCGGTATGCCGATCGGTTCAAATGGCTTTTCAAGCCACGCTTTAGCAGGTCCGAAGATCCTGAAGTGGCTTGGAAGCTTATTTTGGATGCGTCTCTCGAATCTCTCGAGGACGATCCAGACGCTGCATACGCTGGTGTTGACGGTTCCTGCCCTCCGGGGTGGCAAGCCGCCACTGGTGTTGTCATCAAACGGCAGGGCGCACAGGTTTATTCTAGGTGTCATGCTGCTGGGAGGGCCTCATCTACAGATGCAGAGCTCTTTGCTATTCGCGTTGCCATCTCCAATGCCGTTGGCTTTGGGGATGTCAAACGTGTTACTATTTTCACTGATGCGATGCATGCTGCTCGCCTCTCGGTGGATCCCTCTCCGCACTCCTTCCAGTCTCAGTCGCTGATGGTGTGTCGTGTACTTGAACCATGGTTCAGGCGTTCGCTTGACCATAAGGTTACTTTCATCGAGTCTCCCTCCGATATGGAGTGGGACATTCAAAATGAAGCACACGATCTCGTTGCTGGTATGCGCGGCGTTGCCGTCGTTCCTACCACCAAACTCTCTCTCCAGTACGTCTGCGATTTCGTGGACAAATCGGCACGCGCAGATTGGAGACAACGAGTTTCCGATCAGCCATTCCTGCTTGGCTCCAACTTTATGGAGCTGCAAGGGTTGAACGGAGACCCTGTCCAGCCTAGTCCCACTCGTGGGGGACCCTGGCTTGAAGCTGGCAGTCAGAGCGTTTCGCTCTTTGCCCGCATGTGCCATTTAATTACGAATCGTGCACCGATCGGCTCGTACTACGAGCGGTTCAAAATTGATGACCCTAGGGCCCTCGGTTGCGAGTGTGGGGTTTATCCTCACACGCGTGATCACATATTCAAGTGCAAGAAACAGCCTTGGACTCATCGGAGGCCAAAACTCGTTTCGGAGCTGGCGACGTATCTGTTGGTGCACCCTACTGCGTTCTCCTTCTCCCGGCACCCAGCTGGAGTCGGATGAGGGACTCTGGGAGGGGGGCGATCCTGATCGTGGAGTGATCCGCAGTCAAATCTACTCGACTACTCGTGATGTGTTTCCGTCTGGCGGTGGCGAAGTTCTGCAAGTGCCTAGGGCCCTGGTTGTCCCAGGGCTGGTGGCGTCGACTCTCTGAGCCAGCGTCATGCGCCGTCAGCGGAGGACCCAGTTCGGTGGACAGCGGTGGGGGCTTCGGCTCCTGCTTAGCTATTACAACGTAAATTTTACCGTTGAACCGGGGAGAGTCTGGCAGGCTCTCTTCACTTTCGGGTGACCCCTCTTCCCATCCCAATACTCCTATCTGCCGTTCATGTGGTAGCATTAACAACGCCGCAACGACGGACAATCTGTAGTTGCGAGACTACCTATTTGGGTTTCAGGCGGCTGCACCGTCTCGCCCGCGCCGCGCTTGCGTGCGTCGCATGCTCGCCGTCGAGCCAACTTCTTTCCTCTGCACGCGTAGTATACCGCCTTCGTTTGTAGTAGTTAGAGACCAGACTGCTTTCGCGCACCGGTATAAAAATTGTTGATTTAAAAAAAAAAAAAAAAAAAAAAAAGGGTACATGCAAGACTCTGGTTAACTCTACAGAACGAGATTCCTTTCCATTGATAATTGGACTGAACAACACAGTACCAATACCTGCAGAGTAGATGATTGTGTGATCTGCTAGCTTGACTGGGACGCGATATGGCGTGTAATTGCGCACCCAGTGACGATGAGGGGTCCCATCTCTCCTTTTCCAGTAACTACTACGGTCGACCATGGGAACAAATCCAGCAACCAGCAACATCGTCCCCCACAGCTTCACACCGTCGAGCGCTCTTGGGCGCTCTGTTACTAGCAAGCAATGCCACCTAAGCTTAATCCAATTCCCAAAGTTGGTGGCGGGCGATCTACTCGATCGCCCGCTACACCTCCTGCTGCTAATCCTCTGGCTGGTCTGACCCCAGAGGAGAGGCGTGCTGCACAAGAGGCCTTCCTCGCGTCGTTGGCCCCTTCTACCACTGCGTCTGTTCAGGCAGCGCAGCCTACTGCATCTCCCTCTCCCCAGAGGCAGGTGTATGCATCCCCAGTTCCTCAGCAGACGAGGCAACTCACACCGAGACCCGATCGACCTCGATCGAGGTCCTCTGTTATCCACGATGACAGTGAGGTGCCCTATGGCGAAGAGGGCAATCCTGGCGATGAAGACGAGGACATGTATGGGGAGGAAGCCCCCCCTGCAGGTCCTTCCACCCGCGATAGCACCACCGCACCTCCGGAGACAGATGACGAGGTGATGCATCGACTTTCCGAGTCTCTCCGGATGGCAGCGTCCTGGTTTCATCGTTCCGGCGGCGAGGCCCTGGATAATGCTGGTTAGGAGGTCTCTCGACCTCTGGCATCGTCCATCGTTGGGTTTGTCTCAGCGGTGTACACATCTTCATGGTGGGAAGCCACTACACTCAACGCGGACGGTAATCACACCGTCTATGAGCTTACTTCGACGGTTGTGGCCTCGGTCTCCCCCCATGAGGAGACGATTCATGCCTCCACGGCCTCCATTCTCCCTGGTGCTTCCAGGTCGGGTCCTATGGACACTGACACGGACACTGGGATGTCATCTTCGACCCCCGCCCCCAGGACTAGGAAGTCCTCTGGCAAGGCTAGGGCACCGGCGTTCACAGCGCCATCTGGTGCAGTGGCACCTCCGAAGGGTGCCCCTGCCCCCCGTCAGCCTCGCAAGAGGCCGGTGGATTCCTACCTGAGGCCCCACCTCCTATCCCCCCCGGCCAGCCGGTTATCCGTCCACCCGTCAGAGCTATGCTCAGATGGCTGCGGCCAACCCGCTGTCCCAGAGGGACCCCGCCATGGGCCCTAGTGCCTTTGGTGGTGGCCCTCGATATCCAGCCGCGCCTCGAGTTCCTGCCATGCAGGCGGAACTGACTGGCAATAAACGATTCCTATCGTCTCCGATGGGGCCGTCGTCCACTAAGAAGCAGAAGACCACCCCATCGTTTACCTCATCTGGACCTACTCGCAAGCAGGTCCTGATCCAATACTCTGGCCCTGGGGAGCGCCCCAAGGACAGCAAAATCGTCGAGCTTCGTGACAAGATCGACAAAGGACTCCGAGGGCATATCCCTCGCTACCTCTGGTGTGGCCAACGAGGCCGACCTCAATGTCATCCGTGGATTCGTCCATGCTATCACCCCCACATCCGACACTCTTGATGTGTGGGTTGGGCTCCCCACCTCGAAGTCTTATCTCACGGCTCTCGATCTACCCGCGTTCAGTGATTACAACACTAGGACCCCTACCAATGCGACGGAGGTAAAGATGGCGCTGCTCGCCTCTCCTCTGTCCATGGATATCATGCTCGCGGGCCCCCTCGTGACATCCGCAACTCGAAGGCGAGCTCCACTGCTCACGCCTTCTTCGAAATCTACGACTCTCAATCGGGTCAACGCACGAAGCGTCTTATCAACAAGACCTTCATGTTCCGTGGGAGGGTGATCCTTATTCGCCCGACCGTCATTAGCGCCGGTGTCCCCCTCTGCACTCGTTGCTAGAGGTGGGGACACCCGAAGAATTCCTGCAAAGCGCGCCAGCCGATCTGTGCGTGCTGCTCTGGCCCGCATGAGGTGGAGGTGCATCGCATCGCCGCCTCATGCTGCAAACCTCACCCGGAGGCTAAGCCCCTGACCAAAGGCACTCCGCTTGGTACAGACTGCCCCCACACCGCGCAGGGCCCTTCATGCTGCAAGGATCATTGGGCCTCTTCGAGCCATTGCTCATTTTGGCGACACCGCTTCGACCGTCCTTGGATCGAGGCTAAATATGCTGAGGTACGTGATTTCTGGTTAAATCATTGTCCCACCCATTGCTCACATAACGTAGCTTAATGCCAGTACAACCCATGCTGGATGAGGTGCGGGTGTTGAGTTGGAACATGGCCAGGGACGGGATGTCCCTGGATGTAATTCTATCTACTTGTAACAACATTTATGATATTATTTTCGTGCAAGAACCCCCTTGGCGACACATAAGGACCGCCCCGTCTGCTAAAACCAGAAAGGGCGAGGACGTCATAGGTGCACCGAACCACCCAGAGTGGCTGGCAATGGTCCGTGCACCCACTACTGTCGACGAGCGACCCCGTGTTATGACCTACGTTTCGACTAGGTTAGCCCGGTATCGTCCGTCTATACGAAGGGATGTGATCGATCACCCCGATATACAGGTCCTGTCACTCTCAACAAGTGCTGAGACCTTCTTTTTGATGAATGTCTACTCTGACGCGGACCATGGAGCCATTAACTGGCTCAAGGCCCACGATACTATGCTTCCCCGCTTCCATTTCATGGGCGGGGACTTTAACGCACACTCCGAGGACTGGGACGAAGGTCACAGTGGTCAGGAGGGATGCGCTCTCTCACTGCAGCAATCCGCTGCTATTCTTGGGCTTGAACTGGCTGCTTTTGGCAACCCAGGGCCCACACACATACCAAGAGATCCCACCAAGCACAAAACGGTGATCGATCTGGCCTTCGTCCCACCTAACCAGGTGATCGACCAAACCACTGTCCGGTGCCCGGACATTCAACTCAGATCGGATCATATTCCGATTTCGACCACACTGGACATCTCTTCCTACTGATGATGTTCCGGCATTCATCAATTCTATCAGCTCGGGGCTTCGGGCTATCAATCCGACTGCCCCTCTGAACACTGAGGAACAGATCGAGGCTGCTGCGCAAGCGGTGGCTTTGGTCTTCTCTTCTGCATGGGATTCTCATGCTAAAGAGTCCTTTGTTACCCGGCGATCTAAGCCCTGGTGGACCCAGGAATGCTCAGACGCCCTCGACACGTTCCGGCGCAGTCGCCTGCCCGAGGACTGGAAATCTTTTTGGAAAACCGTCCGAGATGTCAAGCGCGGGTTCTTTGATCAGCGGATCCATGAAATCGCGTCAGCTAACAAGCGCCCGTGGGACCTCATGAACTGGGTCCAGCAGCGCAAACTCCCTCCCTGTGAGGCTCTCCATTATCATGGTGAGCCTTGCAATGACATGCCCGCCCTTTGGGACGTGCTTCACGGCACCTATAACTCTGCCTCTGACAGGGTGTTTGATGCCAATTTGTTGAACTCTCTCCCTACCTTGCCGGTTAGGGAGTGGTTTCGGTTTTCCGTGCTGGAACTCACGGAGGCTCTCTCTGTGTGTTCTGGTCTGTCCGCTCTGGGTCCGGATCATGTCAATTGGTCCCACCTGAAGGGGATAGTACATCGCGACCCTCATTCCGTTGAGGTCCTCCTCTCGATTGCCAATGCCTTCATGTGTGTGGGGTATTGGCCGTCTGTATTTAAGGATTCGCTTTTGGTGATTATACCCAAGCCGAATAAGCCATCCTATTCTGCACCTAAGGCATTCAGGCCCATTGTTCTCCTGAATACCATTGGTAAATTGATCGAGAAGATGATCTCGAACTGCATTCAGTTCGACGCAGTCGGCCTGGATATTTTCCATCCTAACCAGGTGGGGGAGTGTGTCAACGCTCTACTGAGGATGCTGGGCTCTTCCTCATGCACATTGTGCGTGCAGGGTGGGCTAAGGGTTTAAAGACTAGCGTGGTCGCTTTCGATCTCGCTCAGTTTTTCCCTTCACTTAATCACGATGCGCTCGTGATTATTCTTCGGAAACTTGGCTTCTCCCCGTTGGTGGTCAAGTTTTTTGCTTCTTATCTGGTGGAGAGGAATACACGCTATGCGTGGAATTCTTGCCTGTCGGACCCGTTACAGGCAGACGTGGGGGTGGGCCAGGGATCGGCCTTGTCCCCTGTCTTGTCGGCTATCTACTTGGTGCCTATTATGTGCCTATTCGAGAAGCGGTGCCTTGACCTTGGGTTGAGGGTTGACCTCCTCTCGTATGTTGATGATGGCACACTCATCGTGCAAGATGAGTGGCTGGATCATAATATCGCTATGCTTAAAAAGGCATATGCAGTTATTTTCAAGCTGTTCAAGGTGTTTGCTTTGGCGCTCGAACACGACAAGTCTGAGATCTATCATTTTGATAGGTCTCATGCTTATTATAATCCTAGCATCGATCTCGGGTATGCACCTTATACCGGGAACCGTGCTAACTATCTCAAGCCCAAGCCGTTTTGGCGGTACCTGGGCTTTTACTTCGATCGCAAGCTCACCTTTAACGAGCATGTGCGCTATTATTCCACCAAGGGTTTTACATTGGTTGTCTCGATGAAGATGCTTGGTTCCTCCACTCGGGGGCTTCTGCCCATGCAGAAGCGCCTCCTTTATCGCACATGTGTGGTTCCCATTTTTACCTATGGGTATCGCATGTGGTTTTTCAGGGGTGCCCGGAATAAGGGCCTCATTAAACAGCTTACGCAGGTTCAGCGTAAGGCCGCTCTTTGGGTCACGGGTGCATTCCGTACTTCACCTTCGGGAGGGGTGGAGGCCCACAAGGGCCTCCTACCCATCTCTATACTTCTCGAGAGACTGCGCGACCGCTCTACAGTGCGGGTCGCCACTCTTTCGGACACTCATCTGATCCATTTATTCATGTCCGGATCATCACTTAAGCGCGCAACCCCTCATCCCATGTCGGTTGAGCGCATGCCTGCCGCCCATCGCTGAAAGGTGACGGGTGCTCTTATGGATAATGTAAATTACTCCAGTGTCCCTGTTGAGTCTATGGAACCTTTTGCTCCTGAGGCTCGTCCGGGATATCGACTCCTCGATCGGTATGCCGATCAGTTCAAGTGGCTTTCCAAGCCTCGCTTTAGCAGGTCCCCAGATCCTGAAGCAGCTTGGAAGCTAATCCTGGACGTGTCCCTCGAGTCTCTCGAGGATGATCCAGACGCTGCGTATGCTGGTGTTGATGGCTCCTGCCCTCCGGGGTGGCAAGCCGCCACTGGTGTTGTTATCAAACGGCAGGGCGCACAAGTTTATTCTGGGTGTCATGCTGCCAGGAGGGCCTCGTCTATGGATGCAGAGCTCTTTGCTATTCGCGTTGCCATCTCCAATGCCGTTGGCTTTGGGGATGTCAAACGTGTTACTATTTTCACTGATGCGATGCATGCTGCTCGCCTCTCGGTGGATCCCTCTCCGCACTCCTTCCAGTCTCAGTCGCTGATGGTGTATCATATACTTGAACTGTGGTTCAGGCGTTCGCCCGAACACAAGGTTACTTTTATCGAGTCTCCCTCCGATATGGAGTGGGGTGTTCAAAACGAAGCACATGATCTCGTTGCTGGTATGCGTGGCGTTGCCGTCGTTCCTACCACCAAACTCTCTCTCCAGTACGTCCGCGACTTCATGGACAAATCGGCGCGCGCAGATTGGAAACAAAGAGTTTCCGATCAGTCTTTTCTGCTTGGCTCCAATTTCATGGAGCTGCAAGGGTTGAACGGGGACCCTGTCCAGCCTAGTCCCACTCGCGGGGGACCTTGGCTTGAAGCTGGCAGTCAGAGCGTCTCGCTCTTTGCCCGCATGTGCCGTTTAATTACGAATCATGCGCCGATCGGCTCGTACTACGAGCAGTTCAAAATTGATGACCCTAGGGCCCTCGGTTGTGAGTGTGGGGTTTATCCTCACACCCGTGATCATATATTCAAGTGCAAGAAACAGCCTTGGACTCGCTGGAAGCCGAAACTCATTTCGGAGCTGGCGACTTATCTGTTGGAGCACCCTACGGTGTTCTCCTTCTCCCGGCACCCCGCTGGAGTCGGATGAGGGACTCTGGGAGGGGGGCGATCCTGATCGTGGAGTGGACCACGGTCAAATCTACTCGACTACCCATGATGTGTTTCCGTTTGGCAGCGGCAACGTTCCGCAAGTGCGTAGGGCCCTGGTCATCCCAGGGCCGGTGGCGTCGACTCTCTGAGCCGGTGTCATGCGCCGCTGATGGAGGACCCAGTTCGGTGGACGGCGGTGGGGGCTTCGGCTCCTGCTTAGCTATTACAACGTGAATTTTACTGTTGAACCGGGGAGGGTCTGGCAGGCTCTCTTCGCTTTCGGGTGACCCTCCTTCCCATCCCAATACTCCTATCTGCCATTCGTGCGGTAGCGTTAACAACGCCGTAACGACGGACAATCTGTAGTTGCGAGACTACCTATCTGGGTCTCAGGCGGCTGCGCTGTCTCGCCCGCGCCGCGCTCGCGCACGTCGCATGCTCGCCGTCGAGCCAACTTCTTTCTTTTGCACGCGTAGTTTACCGCCTCCGTTTGTATTAGTTAGAGACCGGACTGCTTTCGTGCACCAGTATAAAATTGTTGATTTAAAAAAAAAAAAAAAAAAAAAAAAAAAAAAAAACAAAAAAAAAAACGATGAGGGGTCATATGAGAAGTGGCTCCTGTGGCTGCAAGCCAATGGAAGTCAGCATCACTCTGCAGTGTGGATGGATCATAGGTAGAGAGAGCACTCGCATTTCCAGCATATTCTGTGACATTCTCCTCGGACTTTGGAGTGGTCTCCTGCACTTTGTTCGCTTTCCTGCCCTTCTTGCGATATTCTTGCACGCTCTCCTGCGCGTTCTGCTGCGCTTTGATAAAGCAGTTGCACTTGTCCTGTGTGTGATTGGACATACCGCAAAATGTGCATTTGAGCGCAGGAGGTGCAGATGAAGTATTAAGCGCAGAACCAATGGTAGGAGCGTCTGAGGCGCGATGGTGATGCTGCACTTCCTCTGTGACAAATGCCTGCTGAATTGCAGACTTGTCAAGCTTGTCTATAAGCAACAGAGATGAAGCGAAGGTGCTGTACTCATCTGGAAGTGCGCGGATCATTGCCATGGATGCGAGCTCATCATCAAGCTTGGCAAGGTCGAATCCGGTAGGGCAGAGGTCCTGAATGCGGCGAATGGAGGTTTTTTTTTTTTTTTTTTTTTTTTTTTTTTTTTTTTTTTTTTTTTTTTAAATCATCAATTTTATACCGGTGCACGAAAGCAGTCCAGTCTCTAACTAATACAAACGGAGGCGGTAAGCTACGTGTGCAAAAGAAAGAAGTTGGCTTGACGGCGAGCATGCGACGTGCGCGAGCGCGGCGCGGGCGAGACAGCGCAGCCGCCTGAGACCCAGATAGGTAGTCTCGCAACTACAGATTGTCCGTCGTTACGGCGTTGTTAACGCTACCGCACGAATGGCAGATAGGAGTATTGGGATGGGAAGGAGGGTCACCCGAAAGCGAAGAGAGCCTGCCAGACCCTCCCCGGTTCAACAGTAAAATTCACGTTGTAATAGCTAAGCAGGAGCCGAAGCCCCCACCGCCGTCCACCGAACTGGGTCCTCCATCAGCGGCGCATGACACCGGCTCAGAGAGTCAATGCCACTGGCCCTGGGATGACCAGGGCCCTACGCACTTGCAGAACTTCGCCGCCACCAAACGGAAACACATCACGGGTAGTCGAGTAGATTTGACCGCGGCGCACTCCACGATCAGGATCGCCCCCCTCCCAGAGTCCCTCATCCGACTCCAGCGGGGTGCCGGGAGAAGGAGAACGCTGTAGGGTGCTCCAACAAATAAGTCACCAGCTCCGAAACGAGTTTCGGCTTCCGGCGAGTCCAAGGCTGTTTCTTGCACTTGAATATATGATCACGGGTGTGAGGATAAACCCCACACTCACAACCGAGGGCCCTAGGGTCATTGATTTTGAACCGCTCGTAGTACGAGCCGATCGGCGCATGATTCGTAATTAAACGGCACATGCGGGCAAAGAGCGAAACGCTCTGACTGCCGGCTTCAAGCCAGGGTCCCCCACGAGTGGAACTAGGCTGGACAGGGTCTCTATTCAACCCTTGCAGCTCCATAAAATTGGAGCCAAGCAGGAATGGCTGATCGGAAACTCGTTGTTTCCAATCTGCGTGTGCCGATTTGTCCACAAAGTCGCGGACGTACTGGAGAGAGAGTTTGGTGGTAGGAACGACGGCAATGCCGCGCATACCAGCAACGAGATCATGTGCTTCGTTTTGAACACCCCACTCCATATCGGAGGGAGACTCGATAAAAGTAACCTTGTGTTCGGGCGAACGCCTGAACCACGGCTCAAGTACACGACACACCATCAGTGACTGAGACTGAAAGGAGTGTGGAGAGGGATCCACTGAGAGGCGCGCGGCATGCATCGCATCAGTGAAAACAGTAACGCGTTTGACATCCCCAAAGCTGACAGCATTGGAGATGGCTACACGAATAGCAAAGAGCTCTGCATCCGTAGACGAGGCCCTCCTGGCAGCATGACACCCAGAATAAACCTGTGCGCCCTGCCGTTTGATAACAACGCCAGTGGCAGCCTGCCACCCCGGAGGGCAGGAGCCATCAACACCAGCATATGCAGCGTCCGGATCGTCCTCGAGAGACTCGAGAGACGCATCCAAGATTAACTTCCAAGCCGCTTCAGGATCTTCGGACCTGCTAAAGCGTGGCTTGGCAAGCCACTTGAACCGATCAGCATAGCGATTGAGGATTCGAAAACCCGGACGAGCCTCAGGAGCAAAAGGCTCCGTAGACTCAACAGGGACACTGGAATAGTTTACGTTATCCATAAGAGCACCCGTCACCTTATGGCGATGGGCGGCAGGCATGCGTTCAACTGACATGGGATGGGGGGTTGCGCGCTTAAGTGATGATCCGGACATGAATAAATGGATCGGGTGAGTGTCCGAAAGAGTGGTGACCCGCACTGTAGAGCGGTCGCGCAGTCTTTCGAGAAGTATAGGAATGGGTAGGAGGCCCGCAAGGGCCTCCACCCCTCCCGAGGGCGAAGTACGGAATGCACCCGTAATCCAGAGAGCAGCCTTGCGCTGAACCTGCGTAAGCTGTTTAATGAGGCCCTTATTCCGGGCACCCTTGAAGAACCACATGCGATACCCATACGTGAATATGGGAATCACACAGGTGCGGTAGAGGAGGCGCTTCTGCATAGGCAGGAGCCCCCGAGTAGATGATCCAAGCATCCGCATCGATACAACCGATGTGAATCCCTTGGTGGAATAGTACTGAACGTGCTCATTGAAAGTGAGCTTGCGGTCGAAGTAAAAACCCAAATACCGCCAAAACGGCTTGGGCTTGAGATAATTAGCCCGATCTCCGGTGTAAGGTGCATACCCGAGATCGATGCTAGGATTATAGTAAGTGTGGGACCTATCGAAATGATAGATCTCAGACTTATCGTGCTCGAGCGCCAAAGCAAAAGCCTTGAACAACTCGAAGATAACAGCGTATGTCTTCTTCAGCATCGCAATATTATGATCCAGCCACTCATCCTGCACTATGAGTGTGCCGTCATCAACATACGAGAGGAGGTCGACCCTCAACCCAAGGTCAAGGCACCGCTTCTCGAATAGGCGCATAATAGGCGCCAGGTAGATAGCCGACAAGACAGGGGACAAGGCTGATCCCTGGCCCACCCCCACGTCTGCCTGCAATGGGTCCGACAAAAAGGAATTCCACGCATACCGCGTCTTCCTCTCTACCAGATAAGATGCAAAAAACTTGACCACCAATGGGGGAAGCCAAGTTTCTGAAGAATAATCACGAGCGCGTCGTGATTGAGTGAAGGGAAAAACTGAGCAAGGTCAAAGGCGACCACGCTAGTCTTTAAACCCTTAGCCCACCCTGCACACACAATGTGCATGAGGAAGAGCCCGCATCCTCAGTGGAGCGCTGATGCACGCCACCCACCTGGTTAGGATGGAAAATATCCAGCCCGACAGCGTCGAACTGTATGCGATTCGAGATCATCTTCTCGATCAATTTGCCACAGGTGTTCAGGAGAACAATAAACCTGAACGCCTTAGGCGCAGAGTAGGAGGGCTTGTTCGGCTTGGGTATAATAACTGAAGTAGACTCCTTAAATACTGACGGCCAGAACCCTACACGCATGCAAGCATTGGCAATCGAAAGCAGGACCTCAATAGAGTGAGGATCCCGACGTACTATCCCCTTCAGGTGGGACCAATTGATATGATCCGGACCCGGAGCAGACAGACCGGAACACGCAGAGAGGGCCTCTATGAGTTCCAGCGTGGCAAAACAAACCCACTCCCTAGTAGGCAAGTTGGGGAGGGAGTTCAACACATCAGCATCAAACACTCTGTCAGAGGCAGAGTTATAGGTGCCGTGGAGCGCGCCCCAAAGGGCGGGCATGTCATTGCAGGGCTCGCCACGGTAATGGAGAGCCTCACAGGGAGGAAGTTTACGCTGCTGGACCCAATTCATGAGGTCCCACGGGCGCTTGTTGGCAGACGCGATTTCATGGATCCGATGATCGAAGAACTCGCGCTTGACATCTCGGACAGTCTTCCGGAAAGATTTCCAGTCCTCGGGCAGGCGACTGCGCCGGAACGTGTCAAGGGCATCTGAGCACTCCTGGGTCCACCAGGGCTTAGATCGCCGGGTAACAAAGGACTCTCTGGCATGGGAATCCCATGCAGAAGAGAAGACCAATGCCACCGCTTGTGCAGCAGCCTCGATCTGTTCCTCGGTATTCAGAGGGGCAGTCGGGTCAATAGCCCGAAGCCCAGAGCTGATAGAATTGATGAATGCCGGAACATCGTCAGTAGGAAGAGACATCCGAACCGCCCCGTCTGGGGCGGGAGAGATGTCCAGTGTGATCGAAATCAGAATATGATCCGATTTGAGTTGAATGTCCAGGCATCGGACAACAGTACCATCAATCACCTGGTTAGGTGGGACGAAAGCGAGATCGATCACCGTTTTGCACTTGGTGGGATCTCTTGGTATGTGCATGGGCCCTGGGTTGCCAAAAGCAGCCAGTTCAAGCCCAAGAATAGCAGCGGATTGCTGCAGTGAGAGAGCGCATCCCTCCCGACCACTGTGACCTTCTTCCCAGTCCTCGGAGTGTGCGTTAAAGTCCCCGCCCATGAAATGGAAGCGAGGAAGTGCAGTGTCGTGGGCCTTGAGCCAGTTAATGGCCCCATGGTCCGCATCAGAATAGATGTTCATCAAAAAGAAGGTCTCAGCACTTGTTGAGAGTGACAGGACCTGTATATCGGGGTGATCAATCACATCCCTTCGTATTGACGGACGATACCAGGCTAGCTTAGTCGAAATGTAGGTCATAACCCGGGGTCGCTCATCAGCGGTAGTGGGCGCACGGACCATTGCCAGCCAATCTGGGTGGTTCGGTGCACCTATGACATCCTCGCCCTTTCTGGTTTTAGCAGACGGGGCGGTCCTTATGTGTCGCCAAGGGGGTTCTTGCATGAATATGATATCATATATGTTGTTACATGTAGATAGAATTACATCCAGGGACATCCCGTCCCTGGCCACGTTCCAACTCAGCACCCGCACCTCATCCAGCATTGGTTGTACTGGCATTAAGCTACGTTATGTGAGCGATGGGTGGGACGATGATTTAGCCAAAAATCACGTACCTCAGCATATTTAGCCTCGATCCAAGGGCGGTCGAAGCGGTGTCGCCAGAACGAGCAGTGGCTCGAAGAGGCCCAATGATCTTTGTGGCATGAAGGGCACCGCGCTAAAGATGCTTAGTGTGGGGTGTGTGTGAACTACTAGATAATCAAGTAGTCGCGTTTAATAGACTCGGTAATGTCTATTAAAGGATCACTATCAAATCTAATCTGCTTCACTTTTAATACTACTAGTCTACACTTCAAACACCCAAATCAATGTTTAGTTGACTTAGTTCATCCAAGGGGAGGATATTAGTTTTATAGTATCGATACCTGATGAAAGGTTTGCGATAAAAGAAGGTTTCTAACTAAGTAACGGCTGGGGCAAGGCCTTAGACGCGTTAATAGTCAATAGGTCGTTTTAAGTCCAATAGACTTGTGTGATTTCGTAACTGGTGGCCTGAAACTAGTGCTCTATGCACAAACTGCTAGCTGATCTCGTTCTAACTTGTTCTCCAATTGAGAAGATGGCTCTATGCCCTTTACTTGTCTTTACTTGTCTCAAAAACTCTACTAGTGGAAAGAGGCGCGCAGACTCCTTATCTGCCGACACTACAGTTCCTAAACAATGGCCAGAGGCGCATAGACGCTTCGTCTACCGACACTACAGTCCAGGTCCCCAGATGTCCTTTGACAAAGGGTAGGTTTTGAACAAGTCACTTAGACAGGTTCCTTGGCTTATAACTCTCTTTCTTTGGCTTGGAAGCGCACTTAGACACTTGTTCTCTCTCTTAACAGTTCGTTTATATCGTTACTTGGTTTCTTTTATATTATGGGACTCTCGCTTTGAAGCTACCTAGTACTTAGAGGCGAAACACTTAAGATATAACTCTTAAGCGCTTGTATCTCGTGGGTGGTAAATTGCTTGTCCTCTACGGTGTTACAGGGCTGCTTATATACTACTGAGACGATATATTATTACATAGACGCAATGACGAGAATATAGAGATTTCATGGGCATTTGTGCGCGAGCGGTGGCCTTGTGGAGTACAGTTTCCGTGCTCACCCGCTCAATCATGCCTTTTTGGTTGGATCGGGAGCTCAGATCGTCGTCGGTTCGGCTAACTTAAGCGCCTAAGACTTAATCCTCCTCGACCGCGTGGTATACAAGCTCGTGACCTTTCGTTTTCATTGGTATCTTGTCCTGTCATTGGCTATAGACTGACCGGAGCATAGACGCGCCTACATCTCATCGGAGACGCTCGGGCAATCCACGCACGTTCTGTCCGAGATAATGCTCGTGATTAGGGTTGTAACCCTTCGTCCTCTGTACCCGATACTCTGGTACCCTCGGCGTGCATCTGGGATCTCGCTATGTCGAGTTATGCACCCCGGAAATCTTCCTGTACCCAGTTATTACCCGATATGGTATGTGTTCCCAATTAGGTATCCCTCTGATCCGAGCTTTGATCGGCGTTGCTACAGGCGCGTTTATGGGCGTCTGCTTTACCCCGGCTGCTCCACTGTCCTCGATGCCTTCGGCAATGTCACGCGACCTGTCCTGTAGTGTGCCTAGATGTCCGTTCTTTTAATCTAGAGATCCGCGCCCTCGCTGTATAGGCCGGATGGTTAAGATATTACTGAAAGGCGCCTATTTCCGTACACTTCATTAGATGTATTGACTAGTATCTCAATAGTTACTAATGATAATGTCTTTAATTGACCGCGCGTTCCTCGTTATCTTGCATAGTTTCCTCTAGTCCTTAGTAGTCTTATTATTGTAATGTCCGGACTTGTAACATTGAGACTACATTGTAAGCTTTACTAAGTGCTAAAAATAGCTCAGGTAAGGAGAATAGTATTCCGTTCAGAGCTAGCTGCTCGCGGTCTCTTCAGCGCAGAGTGGGGGCAGTCTGTACCTAACGGAGTGCCTTTTGTTGGGGGCTTAGCCTCCGGGTGAGGTTTGCAGCACGAGGCGGCGATGCGATGCACCTCCAACTCATGCGGGCCAGAGCAGCGCGCACAGATGGGCTGGCATGCTTTGCAAGAAGTCTTTGGGTGGCCCCACCTCCAGCACCGAGTGCAGAGAGGGACGCCAACGCTGGCAACGGCTGGGCGAATCAGAATCACCCTACCGCGGAACATGAAGGTCTTGTTGATAAGACGCTTCGCGCGTTGACCCGATTGCGAGTCGTAGATTTCGAAGAAGGCGTGAGCAGTGCTGCTCGCCTTCGAGTTGCGGATGACGCGAGGGGGGCCCGCGAGCATGATATCGATGGACAGAGGGGAGGCGAGCATTGCCATCTTCACCTCAGTGCCAGGAGGTATCAACTCTATTCATCAAAGTCTGAAGAGTTTCATCCTCTTGCTTCCGGATGGAGAATAGGTCGTCATAGGCATTAAAGCGTGTGCCCGGATGCTTCTGCTGATGGATATCATGCAGAGTAGTCCAGATCTTGACCGGATCATTCTCAATTCCGTTGAAGTGGATCTTCTGATCATCCTCTACAAGCATATACATCATTCCGGACGCTTTGTCTGATTTAAGTGTCCAGTCATCAAATGCTTTGGTCTCCTCTGCTGTAGGGGTTGCAGGGAGTGTAGGCTTGGTAGATGTGCTGTTTACAATGCGCCAGACGCCGTTTGCATGGAGCCAGGCCTGCATATCACCGGCCCAAGTGTTATAATTGAAAGCATTCAATTTTGTGATTTGAGGCATGTGTAAAGAAGACATGATTGCGATGGATCCGTGGAGAGTGGAGGAGTGCAAGTTGGCGGGGATATGTGTAATAGTGTCCGGATATGTGTAAATGAGTTGTACGGCGTTCCGTGCGCAGTAGGTGTGGCGAACTCGGAAATGAAATGAAAGTGTACACTAGTGAAATGAAAGTGTACACTAGTGAAATGAAAGTGTACACTAGAGTATTCTAGACAACACTAGATAAAAGTGTATGTAACTCGGAGTCCAGGTGGTTGTTCCGAGCGCAACTCAGCCCTAATGGCGTGCAAGCTCGTCCTTACTAGCAGCGGCAATATAAGGCCGGGCCTGGCAAGGGTTTACAAGTAATGAAAGGTAATATGCCTGATGAAAGCTAACTACTAATAGATTTCGTTCGCAAAACACCTGTTTGAAGCGCTTAGAGCGTGGGGCCCATAACCTGTTGAAGGTGGCAAGCGTGGGAACGTGTGATGCAGCTGTGCACCTAATATGAGCAACTCGGAGTGAGGGACACAGGAGCTATAGTAAGCTGAAGTCCAGAGTGAGTAACTAGTTGTATTGGGCAAAATACTAACTACTTGCCTTTTTTTTTTTTTTTTTTTTTTTTTTTTAAAAATCAACAATTTATATTCCGATGCTCGATCGCAGCTCGGACTCTAACTAATACATACGAGTACGCTACAATACCCATTGCAAAAGAAAGAAGTTGGTTGCTCACAGGGGAGCATGCAGCGCGCACGAGCGCGACGCGGGCGAGACTGCGCAGCAGCCTGAAACCCAAATAACGGACCTTGCAGCCCAGGAAATACAAACACGTGGCATTGTTAATGCTACTGAGCATAAGGTAGATATGGATTAAAAGGGTGGACAGGGGGGTCACCCAGATGCGAGAAGAGCCTGCCAGGCCCTCCCCGATTAAATGGTAAAATCGACGTGGTCATAGCTAAATGAGGGCCGAAGTCCAAGCCGCCGTCCACCAAGCCGGGTCCGGAACGACACAGTGGACGACTCGACCCCGAAGGGTAGAGCCGCCCTAACCTGGAACGACCAGGTCCTCCAGCCTCTCGGCCTTCGACTGCACCGAGCCAACACTCACGGGCAGTGAGTCACTTTGACTGCAGTGCCGCCCGCAAATGAGATTGCCCCCCATCCAGAGTCCTTCATCCGACTCCGGCTTGGGGCCGGTTGAAAGCAAACGCCGTAATGTTGTCAGTCAAAAATTTCTCAAGACCCCACACTAGGTGCGGGGCCCTGTGAGGTAGCATCAAGAGCTTGGGGCACTTGAAAATATGTGCACGAGTCTGTGGATATTTCCCGCACACGCACCCGAGAGCCAACGGGTCATCGATTTTGAACCGCTCGTAGTACGAGCTGATCGGAGCATGATTTGTGATAGCACGGCACATGCGGGCGAACAACTGAGAGTTGCGGCTGCCCACTTCAAGCCACGGCCCGCCGCGAACGGGGGTCGGACGGAGAGGATTACCCTTTAGATCCTCTAACTCCAAGAAATTGGATCCAAGCATATTGGGAACCTCGTCGACCTCTGTCGACCAGGCATCCCACGCTACAGTGTTGGCTTTATTCTTAAGCCAAGTGATGGATAGAGGGGTATTCGGCGTAACAGGTACGCCCGGAAACCCAAGGACGAGGTCATGAGCCTCTTGATGAATGTCCCACTCCATATCGGAGGGAGACTCAGCAAAAACAACTTTACCGTTGCCAGCACCCTGGAACCATTGTTCAAGTGTCCGACACACTACCAGAGATGAGCCCTGATGAGAGTGCGGGGAAGGATCCACGGCCACTCGAGCAGCATGCATCGAATCCGTGAAAATGACTATCCTGGTGACGTCTCCGAATGCTACCATTGCGGAGATGGCCACCGAGATGGCATCGAGCTCAGCATCAGTGCTTATTGCCCACCCGGAAGAGTGGCATCTGGCCAATACCAGAGCACCCTGCCGTTTGATAACAATGCCGTTGGCGGCCTGCCAGGGCCCCGGAGGGACCGAGCCGTCGACACCAGCATATGCGGTTCCTGGCTCATCGTCACACTTTTCGATGAGTTTGTCCAGTACGATTTTCCACGCAGCATCAGGGTCTTCGGCCCTGCTGATATGGGGTTTAGTCATCCATGTAAATCCGCTCGCATGCCGATCCATCAGACGATATCCAGGCCTGGCATCTGGAGCAAAAGGCTCCAGTTCTTCCAGACCAGCGGGGTGGAACATTGCATTGCCCACAAGTCCTCCGCGCAACTTTTCTCATTGACGCTCGGTAAAGTTCTCAATCGCCATCTTGTGAGGAGTGGCTTTCTTAAGTAAAGGTCCAGCCATAAATGACCGGACCGGGTGCGTATCAGACAAGAGAGAAATCCGAGCAATCGATCGGGAGTTCAGTCTGTCTAAGAGTAGATGCATGGGCAGGAGGCCCGCAAGGGCCTCAACGCCATGTGAGGGAGAGGTGCGGAAGCACCCAGTAATCCAAAGCCCAGCTTTACGCTGAACATTGGTGAGTTGAGCAATAAGGCCCTTGTCGCGGCCCTTGCAGAAGTACCACATGCGGTAACCATAGGTAATTATGGGGATAACGCACGTGCGGTAGAGGAGGTGCTTAAGATGCGGCGGCAGCCCTCTGGTAGAAGACCCAAGCATTTTCATCGATACAACCGATGTAAATCCTTTGGTGGAATAATATCGCACATGCTCCTTGAAAGTGAGCTTGCGATCAAAATAAAACCCAAGATACTGCCAAAAAGGCTTCGGCTTGAGCCACTTGCCTGCAGTGTAGGGTTCTTCACCCAAATCAATGGCAGGATTATAAACTGAAGCCGTGTTGTCGAAGTGAAAAATCTCCGACTTCGCGTGCTCTAGAGCGAGAGCGAACTTGGTAAAGAGCTCAAATATAATCTTGTAAGCCTTACGAAGGTTTACAACATTGGGATCGAGTCCAGCCTCCTGAGAAATCAAGGTACCATCATCTACATATGACAGAAGGTCGACCGCAAGATTAATCTCACGGCACCTCTTGTAGAAAAGGTGCATAATGGGTGCCAAGTAAATAGCCGACAAGACAGGGGACAGGGCAGAGCCCTGCCCCATGCCCACATCGGCTTGCAGAGGATCTGACAAGAAGGAGTTCCACGCATACTGCGTCTTCCTTTCTACCAGATAAGAACTGAAAAACTTGACCACCAGAGGTGGAAAGGCAAGCTTCCGGAGAATGATCACGAGCACCTCATGATTAAGAGAAGGAAAGAACTGGGCAAGGTCAAAGGCAAGGACGCTAGTCCTCAACCCCCTTGCCCACCCAGCCCTCACCATGTGCATCAAAAACAGACCCACATCTTTAGTGGAGCGTCCCCTGACGCCTCCAACCTGATTCGGGTGAAATATATCCTGTCCGACAGCGTCGAACTGAATGCGATTCGAGATCATTTTCTCGATGAGTTTCCCCACAGTATTCAGAAGCACAATAGGCCTGAATGCCTTAGGGGTGGAGTACGAGGGCTTGCCGGGTTTGGGGATAATAACTGACATAGATTCCTTGAAGGGAGACGGCCAGTGACCCACACGCATGCAGGCATTAGCAATCGAGATAAGGACCTCCACCGAGTGGGGGTCCTGACGTACAATCTTCTTCAGGTGGGACCAATTGACATGATCCGGACCCGGAGAAGAAAGACCGGAACACGCAGAGAGTGCTTCCGTGAGTTCCAGTGAGGAGAATAGAGCCCATTCCTGAACGGGAAGTTGTGGGATGGACTCCAAGAGATCGGCATCGTATGTTCTATCCGACGCCGAGTTGTACGTGCCATGCAGGGCATCCCACAAGGCAGGCAGATCATTGCAAGGCTCTCCACGATACTGGATAGCCTCACTGGGAGGGAGCTTCCGTTGTTGGACCCAATTCATGAGGTCCCACGGTCGCTTATTAGTACCCGCGATCTCTCCAATGCGATCATCAAAGAAAACACGCTTCGTCTCCCGGACTACTGTCTGAAAGGATTTCCAATTCTCGGGGGAGCGATCCTCGCGAAATTTGAGCAGGGCGTCTGAGCACTCCTGGGACCACCAGGGCTTCGAACGCTTAGTAATAGAGGTCTCTTTGGCATGGGCAGACTATGCTTCTGAGAAAATCCGCGCCACTTCTTGAGCCGCAGTCTCAATCTGATCCTCGGTATTCATCGGGGTTGCTGGATCTACAGCCGCAAGCCCCGAAGTGATAGATTTAACGAAGGCCTCAACAGACTCCGTAGGAAGAGACATCCGAACTGCCCCGTCAGGGGCGGGAAGGATGTCCAGTGTAGTATAAATCAGAATATGGTCCGACTTAAGCTGGATATCCGGGCAACGGACAGTAGATTTGTTCACAACCTGATCGGGGGGAACAAAGGCCAGATCGATCACCGTGCTACGTTTGGCGTGATCTCTAGGAATGTGCGTGGGCCCCGGGTTGCCAAATGCGGCAAGCTCGAGCCCAAGGATAGCTGCAGATTGTTGCAGCGATACGGCACTAACTACTTGCCTGAAGTCCAGAGTGAGTAACTAAGGACTTCTGGCAAATGTCAAAAGACTTTATATACTAAATAGAAAGAATCTAGAAAGCATCTGGAGATGATCTGGAGATGATCTAGAACTTGATAAGAATCTAATCTACAAATGCACAACAAGTGAAAAGGAGGAAGTGCAGATAAGAGATAAGATAAGAGATAAGATAAGAGATAAGATAAGAGATAAGATAAGATAACTTGGAGACATGTGCAGGCAGTTTTAACAGCTGCGCATCAAGCGCAATTCCCTGAAGAGCACCACTTGTGTAGTGTTCCTCAATATCTGGGACTCTCAGTCGGGATCCCGTGCGAAGGCCCTCATTGGGAGGACCTTCATGTTCTGTGGTAGGGCTGTCCGCATCGTATCAGCCTGCCCCAGCATTGGCACCCCTCTTTACACTCGCTGCTGGAGGTAGGGTCATCCATCTAATGCATGCAGGGCTCCCCAGCCCTGATGTGCTCATTGCACTGGGCCGCACGAGGAGGCAGTACATCGTATTGCCGCCGGTGAGAGACCCGCTACGCGCTCAGCGACCTAAACAACACACACAACTGCGGAGCGAGATCCTAACCAGGTCGAGCGACGCTCTACTAGCTTTAGAAATATGTAGTGTGCTTTGCTCCACAATGTCTATTTTGTTCAACTAGCTGACTTGTAGACAGTGCCTCGCGGTTCGTTTAAGTGGGTATGAGGGATTATTCAAATACACGTTTTATTGTAGTTTCAGGCTTCGTTTTATCACAAGGATGAACGGTTTTATTGATTTTAGGGTTTTATGTTTGAGAAAGGATCTCTAGGACGCTACTAGCTCGACTTTCGAAGCAACTAGCTGCTCTGAAGCTTTGGGAACTCGTCTGAAACTAAGGCCGCACTGTGCGCTACCTTCTGAACGATCTGCTAGCCCACTGTGGACTCTGTTTCTGACTTCTTAGGCGCTCTCTAGGCCTCTAAGCACTCTCTGGCTTCTAAATTCTTGGACCTTGTCCTCAAGAACTTTCTCTTTATTAAACTAAGCCTTCTCTGGCTTTCAAACGAACTCTATTGAAGCCAAACTGATCCTTTATTCGCTTTCTTTCTTACTAGGCACTGCGCCTTAGCTCAAAATAAAACAGGGAAGAGATTGCTTAGGGTAACTAGCTACAAAAGTACATCTTTTATACTACAGCTATGTGTGGTTCTGGTATGCGAATAAAATAGAGTAAAACATTCTTATCTCGTGTAAATAATGCCTGCAGGCAATGGGTATAGGGTTGGGTATTCCAGGTGACCAGATAGAGGTCAAGGGATTTGGAAATTCATCCCATTTTAGCGCGCTAGGACGCTCCTGACTTCCGCGTACCATGCGCATCATGCGTGCGTCTCGGCTAGCGGTGCTGCTTTATTCCGGATCTGCGGCCATCATTGATGCCGGTTCCTTCTTTCCTTTCTCGTCCTATTACCACTTTTGGTAGTCCCCCGGGTAGAGGGTAGAGCGTGCGTCTAACTAACGCGTCCGCGTCCCGTGCGTTTCTCAGTAAGTCACAAGATACGCTCGCTAGTAGTCGACACATTCGTGTCTAGCTTTCACTAGCTGTGTCTCGCGCTCCTAGTTGTAGTATTTCGTAGCTAGCTATTCCGCAATACACTGATTGTACTGAATTCGCCGCGCACTAATTCCAAAGTATCCAGAAGTCTTTTAATTTATTCCCCATGGTGCGTTTATGCCTCGCTAGTCGTTTATGACTTATGCGTTCTGTGTTTTACTGCCTGATAACTTTTAACTGTCTCCCGGCTTATCATACGGACTCAGCTAGCTCTGAACCGCGTCTGATTACCATTGTCACAGGTTATATGACAACTAGTAGTCGCATAGCTAGGCCTTAGACTACTAACTTGGGTAGGTTATAGTCTCTCTGTCTCGGTTATATTCTATAGGTAAAAGATGATATATTCGCGAAATTCACGCGTGGCCGGTTTGCGGCCCTATCACCGGATGCTGCAAGGGAAATGCAAAGGCAACTCCGCCAGTACCATCCACTCCCACTGGTACGGACTGCCCCCACCCCCCACGTGGCCCTAATTGCAAGGGCGTGCATAAACTCTATGACAGGAAATGTCATTTCTGGAACAACCGGTACGATCGTGAATGGATCGATGCCAAATATGCCCAGGTATGTAAATTTTGGATTCAGTGTCAGGTACTCCACTCACATAACATAGCTTAATGCAGGCACAAATGCTTGATGAGGTGCAGGTGATGAGCTGGAACATGGCCAGGGATGAGCTGGAACGTGGCCAGGGATGGGATATCCCTGGATGTAGTCCTATCAACTTGTAGTAACATTTATGATATTATTTTTGTGCAAGAACCGCCTTGGAGGCACATAAGGACTGCCCCATCTACAAAGAGCAGAAAGGGTGAAGATGTAATTGGAGCACCCAACCACCCAGATTGGCTGGCTATGGTGCGCCCCACCACTCCTGACGAGCGACCTCGGGTCATGACCTATGTTTCGACTAGGTTGGCCCGATATCGCCCAGCTCAATGTAGGGATGTAATTGATCATCCTGACATCATGGTTCTCTCACTGTCATCGGGCGAGAGTACCTTCTATCTCCTGAATGTATATTCAGATTCCGATCATGGGGCCATTTTTTTTTTTTTTTTTTTAAATCAACAATTTATTTACCGGTGCACGAAAGCAGTCCGGTCTCTAACTAATACAAACAAAGAAGGTATACTACACCCATAAAAGAAAGAAATTGAGCTCGCCAGGGAGCATGCGATGTGCGTGAGCACGGCACGGGCGAGACGGCTCTGCCGCCTGAAACCCAAATAGGTAGTCTCGCAACTACAGATTGTCCGTCATTGCGGCATTGTTAATGCTACCGCACAAATGGCAGATAAGAGTATTGGGATGGGAGGGGGGGTCACCTGAAAGCGAAGAGAGCCTGCCAGACCCTCTCCAGTTCAATGGTAAAATTTATGTTGTAATAGCTAAGCAGGAGCCGAAGCCCCCACTGCTGTCCACTGAACTGGGTCCTCCATCAGCGGTGCATGACACCGGCTCAGAGAGTCAATGCCACTGGCTCAGAGAGTCAATGCCACCAGCCCTGGGATGACCAGGGCCCTACGCACTTGCGGAACTTCGCCGCTGCCAAACGGAAACACATCACAGGTAGTCGAGTAGATTTGACTGCAGCCCACTCCGCGATCAGGATCTTCCCCCTCCCAGAGTCCCTCATCTGACTCCAGCGGGGTGCCGGGAGAAGGCGAACACTGTAGGGTGTTCCTTCAGATAAGTCACCAGTTCCGAAATGAGTTTCGGCTTCCGGCGCGTCCAAGGCTGTTTTTTGCACTTGAATATATGATTGCGAGTATGAGGATAAACCCGACACTCACAACCGAGGGCCCTAGGGTCGTCAATTTTGAACCGCTCGTAGTACGAGCCGATCGGTGCATGATTCGTAATTAAACAGCACATGCAGGTGAAGAGCGAGATGCTCCAATTGCCAGATTCAAGCCAAGGCCCCCCATGAGTGGGAGTTGGCTGGACAGGGTCCCCGTTCAACCCTTGAAGGCTCATAAAATTAGAGCCCAACAGATGAGGCTGATCAGAGACTTGAGTCTTCCAATCAGCGCGAGCAGATTTGTCCACAAAATCGTGGATGTACTGGAGAGAGAGTTTGGTGGTAGGGATGACGGCAACACTGCACATACCAGCAACAAGATTGTGTGCTTCCTGATGAATGCCCCACTCCATATCGGAGGGAGACTCGATGAAAGTAACCTTGTGATCAGGTGAGCGCCTGAACCAAGGTTCAAGAGTAGTGTTCGAAGGTCCGGTTAGGTCTAGTTTTTGGGTACCCGGAGGCTCTAACCGGGACTGAGACCAGTTAGCCTTTGTTCCCAGACCCAAAATAACCGGACCTAACCACAAATAACCGCTTATAACCAGTTAGTTGCAGTTAGTAACTGGTTAAGACCGAAAATATTAAAAACCGGTTATAACCGGTAATAACTGCATGTTTGTGACTTAATATAATTTATTGTCCTTCATGTAAGCTTCAAATCGACCCTGGGAACGTTAAATTCGGTAAAGAACTGACTGAGTTATGATTTTATTACATGCTATCTACTCTTTTGACTGATATTTTATAGTTTTAACCATAACTAAGTCAGTTCTTGACCTAAAATTATGGTCCAGGGCTTGTTTTAACGGGAAAAATGAGAGCTACAAATAACCGGTTATAACCGGTCACTAACCAGTCCTATAACCGCAAAATAACCGGTTAGATACTTCTCAAAAACCATCAACCACTAACTGCAGTCCGGTTATTTGCGGTTAAGGTCCGGTTAGGTCTCGGTTATTTTCCGGTTAATTAACCGGACCTTTAAACACTATTCAAGAGTGCGACACACCATCAGTAATTGAAGCTGGAAGGAGTGTGGAGAGGGATCCACTGAGAGGCGAGCAGCATGCATCACATCAGTGAAAATAGTAATGTGCTTGACATCTCCAAAGCTGATGGCATTGGAGATGGCTACGCAAATAGCAAAGAGCTCAGTGTCCATAGATGAGGCCCTCCCAGCAGAATGACACCCAGAATAGACCTGAGCGCCCTGCTATTTGATAACAACACCAGTGGCAGCTTGCCACCCCGGGGGGCAGGAGCCGTCAACGCCAGCATATGCAGCATCCAGATCATCCTCGAGAGACTTGAGAGATGCATCCAAGATAAGCTTCCAAGCCGCTTCAGGATCTTTGGACCTGCTAAAAGCATGGCTTGGGAAGCCACTTGAACCAATTGGCATACCGATCAAGGATTCGATAACCCGGACGAGCCTCCAGAGCAAAAGGCTCTGTGGACTCAACAGGGACATTGGAATAATTAACATTATCCATAAGAGCACCTGTCACCTTACGGCGATGGGCAGCAGGCATACATTTGACTGACATAGGATGGGGGGTCGCACGCTTAAGTGATGATCTGGTCATAAACGACCAGACCGGGCATGGGGCCATTAACTGGCTCAAGGAACACCATCATGAGCTCCCGCGCTGTCACTTGATGATGGGGGACTTTAATGCACATTCTCCAGATTGGGACCCTGGTTCCACTCGGGAGGGTTGTTCTCTCTCGCTGCAGCAGTCAGCAGCTATTCTAGGACTCGAGCTTGCCGCCTTCGGCAACCTGGGTCCAACTCACATTCCCAGAGATCGCACTAAGTGCAGCACGGTGATCGACCTGGCCTTCATTCCACCTTCTTTTTTTTCTTCTTTTTTTTAAAATCAACAATTTATAAAACCGGTGCATGAAAGCAGTCCGGCTGTCTAACTAATACAATTGTATGCTGCACTACAACTACAAAAGAAAGATGGGTGCTCGCAGGGGAGCATGCAGCGTGCATGAGCGCGACATGGGCAAGACTGTGCAGCAGTCTGAAACCCAAATAGCGGACCTCGCAGCCCAGGGAGTCCGTCGTTGCGGTGTTGTTAACGCTACCGCATGAATGGCAAATAAGGAATATTAGGGGGACAAGGGGGTCACCCAGATCCGAGAAGAGCCTGCCAGGCCCTCCCCGCACCAGTAAAATCTACGTGGTCATAGCTAAGCTAGGGCCAAAGCCCCAACCGCCGTCGACCAGGTCGGGTCCTCCACGGGATATCGTGCCATGAGATGCCCTGAAGGCCACCACGTGAAGTGTGGAACGACCACACCCCTCGCCCTTATGGGTCCGGAACAGTCCAACGTGGAAACTCGCTGCAGGCAGCAGGACACTTTGACCGTGGCCCTGCTCAAACCCAGGATCGCCCCCTGCCCAGAGTCCCTCATCTGACTCCCGCTGGAGGCCGGTTGAAAGCAAATGCACTCGCGTTGTCTTCCAGGAATTTCACGAGGCCCCACACTAGGTGCGGCGCCCTGTGAGGCAGCATCGGGAACTTTGGGCACCCGAATAAGTGGGCACGCATTTGAGGATAAACCCCGCACATACACCCGAGAGCCAATGGGTCATCGATTTTGAACTGCTCGTAGTATGAGCCGATCGGTGCATGATTTGTGATAGTACGGCACATGCGGGCGAACAACTGAGAGTTGCGGCCGCCCGATTCGAGCCACGGCCCACTGCGAACGGGGGTCGGACGGAGAGAATTACCCTTTAGATCCTCAAGCTCCAAGAAATTAGAGCCCAGTATATGAGGCTCCTCGTCGACTGAAGTCTTCCAGCCAGCCCTAGCGACTTGGTCAGCTTTAGCCTTAAGCCAAGCCACTGATAGAGGAGTATCCGGGGTGGTGTGCACTCCAGGAAATCCCAGAACGAGGTCATGAGCCTCTTGGTAAATGTCCCACTCCATATCAGAAGGAGACTCTGCAAAAACGACTTTACGGTTACCGCTGATAGGGCCGCAAACCGGCCACGCGTGAATTTCGCGAATATATCATCTTTTACCTATAGAATATAACCGAGACAGAGAGACTATAACCTACCCAAGTTAGTAGTCTAAGGCCTAGCTATGCGACTACTAGTTGTCATATAACCTGTGACAATGGTAATCAGACGCGGTTCAGAGCTAGCTGAGTCCGTATGATAAGCCGGGAGACAGTTAAAAGTTATCAGGCAGTAAAACACAGAATGCATAAGTCATAAACGACTAGCGAGGCATAAACGCACTATGGGGAATAATTTAAAAGACTTCTGGATACTTTGGAATTAGTGCGCGGCGAATTCAGTACAATCAGTGTATTGCTGAATAGCTAGCTACGAAATACTACAACTAGGAGCGCGAGACACAGCTAGTGAAAGCTAGACGCGAATGCGTTGACTACTAGCAAGCGTATCTTGTGACTTACGGAGAAACGCACGGGACGCGGACGTTTAGTTAGACGCACGCTCTACCCTCTACCCGGGGGACTACCAAAAGTGGTAATAGGATGAGAAAGGAAAGAAGGAACCGGCATCAATGATGGCCGCAGATCCGGAATAAAGCAGCACCACTAGCCAAGACACACACATGATGCGCATGGTACGCGGAAGTCAGGAGCGTCCTAGCGCGCTAAAATAGGATGAATTTCCAAATCCTTGACCTCTATCTGGTCACCTGGAATACTCAACCCTATACCCATTGCCTGCAGGCATTATTTACAAGAGATAAGAATGTTTTACCTTATTTTATTCGCATACCAGAACCACACATAGTTGTAGTATAAAAGATGTACCTCTGTAGCTAGTTACCTTAAGCAATCTCTTCCCAGTTTTATTTCGAGCTAAGACGCAGTGTCTAGTAAGAAAGAGGACGAATAAAGGATCAGTTTGACTTCAATAGAGTTCGTTTGAAAGCCAGAAGAAGGCTTAGTGTTAAAGAGAAGTTCTTGAGGACAAGGTCCAAGAATTTAGAAGCCAGAAGAGTGCTTAGAGGCCGGAAGAGTGCCTAGAGAAAGTCAGAAACAGAGTCCAAGTGGGCTAGCAGATCGTTCAGAAGGTAGCGCACAGTGCGGCCTTAGTTTCAGACGAGTTCCGAGCCTCCAGAGCAGCTAGTGCTTCGAAAGTCGAGCTAGTAGCGTCTTAGAGAGCTTTTCTAAAAACATAAAACCTTAAAATCAATAAAACCGTTCATCCTTGTGATAAAACGAAGCTTGAAACGAAGATAAAATGTGTATTTGAATAATCCCTCATACCCACTTTAAACGAACCGCGAGGCGCTGTCTACAAGTCAGCTAGCTAAATAAAACAAACACTGTGGAGTACAGCACACTACATATTTCTGAAGCTAGTAGAGCGTCGCTCGACCTAGTTAGGATCTCGCTCCGCAGTTGTGTGTGTTGTTTAGGTCGCTGAGCACATAGCGGGTCTCTCACCGCCATCACGGAAGCGTTGCTCAAGTGTCCAACAGACGATCAGGGACGAAGCCTGATTCGAGTGCGGGGAAGGATCCACTGATAGGTGCGCAGCATGCATCGCATCAGTGAATATAACAATACGGGGTGACATCTCTGAACGCAACAGCAGCGGAGATGGCAATCGCGATGGCAGCGAGCTCAGTGTCAGTGCTGATAGCGCGCCCGACAGAGTGGCACCTGGCTAAAACATGTGCCCCCTGCCGCTTAAGTACAACACCAGTAGCCGCCTGCCAGGGCCCCGGGGGGACTGAGCCGTCGACTCCAGCATAGACAGTGCCTGGCTCGTTGTCACACTTCTCGACGAGTTTATCCAGTATGATTTTCCAAGCCGCCTCAGGGTCAGCAGCTCCGGAGTGCCTTGGGTAATTAAGAAACATGAATCAGCTGGCGTGCCGATCCATGAGACAATGTCCAGGCCGAGCTTCCAGAGCAAAAGGCTCCAGGGTCTCAAGACCAGATGGGTGGAACAGCGCGTTCCCCACAAGTCCACCAGTCACCTTGTGTAGGTGATCGGCAGGGATATTTTCGATAGCCGTCCGGTGAGGGACGGCTTTCTTAAGAAGAGGGCCTGCCATAAAAGAGCGGGTCGGGTGAGTATCAGACAAGATGGAAATCCGAGCAACTGCCCTAGAGTTCAATCTGTCCAAGAGTATGGGGATGGGGAGGAGACCTGCAAGAGCCTCAACGCCACCCGAGGGTGAGGTGCGAAAGCACACAGTAATCCAAAGGCCAGCCTTACACTGGACATTGGTGAGTTGTGCCATAAGGCCCTTGCATCGGGCCTTACGGAAGTACCACATGCGATACCCATAAGTAATTATGGGAATAACACATGTATGATAGAGGAGACACTTTTGTAATGGCGTCAGCCCCCTAGTAGATGAACCGAGCATTTTCATCGATACAACTGATGTAAAACCCTTGGTAGAGTAATACCGCACATGCTCATTAAATGAGAGCTTGCAGTCAAAATAGAACCCCAAATATCGCCAAAATGGCTTCCTTCATTCCACCTGACCAGGTGCTGAATTATACCACTGTGCGTCTCCTGCGAAACCAGCTTAAGTTGGATCACATGCCGATTTATACTACACTGGACATCCTTCCCGCCCCTGAAGGGGCGGTTCGGATGTCGCTTCCTATAGACACAATTCCTGCATTTGTTAATTCTATCAGCTCGGGCTTGGCAGCCATCGACCCGTGTGCTCCACTGACTTCCGAGGAACAGATTGAGGGCGCGGCACAAGCTGTGGCAGTGGTCTTCTCTGGTGCATGGGAATCCCATGCTAAGGAGTCTTCGATCACAAAGCGATCTAAGCCCTGGTGGAACCAGGAGTGCCAAGACGCTATACACCAGTACCGGCTAGAGTGATCTGCCAAAAACTGGAAATCTTTCCGGAACATAGTCCAGAGTGTCAAGTGCGTCTTCTTTGATCAGCGGATCACAGAGATCGCATCTGTTAACAAGTGCCCGTGGGACCTTATGAATTGGGTCCAACAGTGGAAGCTACCTCCCAGTGAGGCTATCCAGTATCGTGGAGAGCCTTGCAATGACATGCCTGCCTTGTGGGATGCCCTGCATGGCACGTACAATTTCGCATATGACTGAACGTATGACACTGACCTGCTGGACTCCATGTCAGAGGCAGAGTTATAGGTGCCGTGAAGCGCATCCCAAAGGGTGGGCATGTCATTGCAAGGCTCGCCACGGTAGTGGAGAGCCTCACAGGGAGGAAGTATGCACAGTTGGACCCAGTTCATTAGGTCCCACGGGCGCTGGTTGGCAGACGCGATTTCATGGATCCGCTGATCAAAGAATTCGCGCTTGACATCTCGGACGATCTTCTGAAAGGATTTCCAGTCCTCGGGTAGGCAGCTACACCGGAACTTGTCAAGGGCGTCTGAGCATTCCTGGGTCCACCAGGGCTTAGATCGCCGGGTAACAAAGGACTCTTTGGCATGGGACTCCCATGCTGTGGAGAAGACCAATGCCACCACTTGCGCAGCAGCCTCAATCTGTTCCTCGGTATCCAGGGGGGCAGTCGGATCAATAGTCCAAAGCCCAGAGCTGATAGAGTTGATGAATGCCAGAACATCATCAGTAGGAAGAGACATCCGAACTGCCCCGTCAGGGGTGGGAGAGACGTCCAGAGTAGTTGAAATCGGAATGTGATCCGATTTGAGTTGAATGTCCGGGCATCGGACAGTGGTTTGGTCAATCACCTGGTTAGGTGGGACGAAGGCCAGATCGATCACCGTTTTGCACTTGGTGGGATCTCTGGGAATGTGTGTGGGCCCTGGGTTGCCAAAAGCAGCCAGTTCAAGCCCAAGAATAGCAGCAGATTGCTGCAGTGAGAGAGTGCAACCCTCCCGACCACTGTGACCTTCGTCCCAGTCTTCGGAGTGTGTGTTAAAGTCCCCGCCCATGAAAAGGAAGTGAGGAAGTACATGATCGTGGGTCTTGAGCCAATTAATGGCCCCATGATCTGCATCAGAATAGATGTTCATCAAAAAGAAGGTCTTGGCACTTGTGGAGAGTGACAGGACCTATATATCGGGGTGATTGATCACATCCCTTCGTAAAGACGGACGATACCGGGCTAGCCTAGTCGAAACGTAGGTCATGACCTGGGGTCGCTCATCGACAGTAGTGGGCGCACGGACCATTGCCAGCCAATCTGGGTGGTTCGGTGCACCTATGACATCCTCGCCCTTTCTGGTTTTAGCAGACGGGGCGGTCCTTATGTGTCGCCAAGGGGGTTCTTGAACGAATATAATATCACAAATGTTGTTACATTGAGATAGTACTACATCCAGGGACATCCCCTCCCTGGCCACGTTCCAGCTCAAAACCCACACCTCATCCAGCATTGGTTGTGCTGGCATTAAGCTACGGTATGTGAGCGATGGGTGGGATGATGATTTAACCAGAAATCACGTACCTCAGCATATTTCACATCGATCCAAGCACGATCAAAATGGTGTCACCAGAACGAGCATTTGCTCGAAGAGGCCCAATGATCTTTGTGGCACGAAGCGCACCACACAGAGTGGGGGCAGTCCATACTGAGCGGAGTGCCTTTGGTCAAGGGCTTAGCCTCCGGGTGAGGTTTGCAGCACGAGGCGGCAATGCGATGAACATCGGTCTCGTGAGGTCCAGAGCAGCGAGTGCAGATCAGCTGGCGTGCTTTGCAAGAAGTCTTCGGGTGGCCCCACCTCCAGCAATGAGTGCATAGGGGGACGCCGACACTGGCAATGGCCGGGCGAATAAGAATCACCCTACCGCGGAACATGAAGGTCTTGTTGATAAGACGCTTCGCTCGCTGACCTGATTGCGAGTCATAGATCTCGAAAAATGCATGAGCAGTTGTGCTCTCGGGCAAATTCCATATTACTCGGGGGGGACCCACGAGCATGATATCAACAGTGAGAGGAGAGGTGAGCATCGCCATCTTTACCTCATCGCCGGTGGTAGGGACCCTAGTGACATAGTCACTGAAGGCAGGTAGATCGATAGCCTTGAGATAAGACTTCAAGGTGGGGAGCCCGACCCACATGTCGAGCATGTCAGATGTAGGGGTGATGGCATGGACAAAGCCATGGATAACGTTAAGGTCGGCCTCGTTGGTCACTCCAGAGGTAGCGAGAGAGAATCCCTCATATGCACGAGTCCTTTGTCGATCTTGTCGTGAAGCTTGACGAGTTTGTTGTCCTTGGGGTGCTCCCCAGGGCCAGAGTATTGGATCAGGACCTGCTTGCAAGTAGGTCCTGATGAGGTGAACGATGGGGCAGCCTTCTGCTTCTTCACAGGTGGCGGCCCCATCAGATTCGACAAGAATCATTTGTTGCCAGAGAGTGCCACCTGCATAGCGGGCACTCGAGGCGCTGGTGCATATCGAGGGGGTCCACCACCAAAGGCACTAGGGCCCATGGCGGGGTCCCTCTGGGACAGGGGGTTGGCAGCAGCCATCTCAGCATAGCTAAGACGACTGCTCTTCCAGCCAGCTGGCCGAGGAGGAAGAGGAGGCGGAGGCCTCAAATAGGAATCTGCCGGCCTCTTGCGAGGCTGACGGGGGGCAGGGGCACCCTTCGAAGGTGCAGCTGAAGGCTGCGACTTCGAAGGTGCCGCCGCACCAGATGGCACTGTGAACGCTGGTGCCCTAGCCTTCCCAGTTGGTTTCTTGCACGTGGGGGCGGGGGTCGAAGATGACATCCCGGTGTCCATGTCAGTGTCCATAGGACCCGACCTGGAAGCACCAGGGAGAATGGAGGCCGTGGAGGCATGAATCGTCTCCTCATGTTGGAAGACCGAGGCCACAACCGTCGAAGCAAGCTCGTGGACGGTGCAATTACCGTCCACGTTGAGAGTAGTGGCTTCCCACCATGAAGATGAGTACACCGCTGAGATAAACCCAACAATGGACGATGCCAGAGGTCGAGAGACCTCCGAGCCAGCATTATCGAGGGCATTGCCGCCAGAGCGACGATGCCAGGACGATGCCATCCAGAGAGACTCAGCGAGTCAATGCATCACCTCAGAATCTTCCTCTGGAGGTGTGGTGGTGCTATCATGGGTAGAAGGGCCTGCAGGGGGGGCTTCCTCCCCATACATGTCCTGGTCGTCGTCGCCAGGAGTGCCCTCTTCCCCATAGAGCACCTCACTGTCATCGTGGATGATAGAGGACCTCAATCTGGGACGATCAGGCCTCGGAGTAAGTTGCCTCGCTTGCTGAGGAACTGGGGATGCGTACACCTGCCTCTGGGGAGAGGGAGATGCAGTAGACTGCGCTGCCTGAACAGACGCAGTGGTAGAGGGGGCCAGCCTTGCGAGGGCGGCCTGCTGAACAGCGAGCCTCTCTGCTGGGGTTAAACCAGCCAGCGGATCAGCTAAAGCAGGTGTGGCAGATGATCGGGTAGATCGATCACCACCACCTTTGGGATTCAGGGTAGACTTTGGTGGCATTGCTTGCTAGTACTAGAGCGCTCAAGAGCGCTCGACGGTGTGATGCTGTGGGGGACGATGTTGCTGGTTGCTGTGTTTGTTTCCACGGTCGACCATAGTAGTTACTGGAAAAGGAGAGATGGATGACCAGGGCCCTAGGCACTTGCGGAACTTCGCCGCCGCTGAATGGAAACACATCACGGGCATTCGAGTAGATTTGACTGCGGCCCACTCCGTGATCAGGATCACCCCCCTCCCAGAGTCCCTCATCCGACTCCAGCTGGGTGCCGGGAGAAGGAGAACGCCGTAGGGTGCTCCAACAGATACGTCGCCAGCTCCGAAACGAGTTTCGGCTTCCGGCAAGTCCAAGGCTGTTCCTTGCACTTGAAGATATGATCGCGAGTGTGAGGATAAACCCCACACTTGCAACCGAGGGCCCTAGGGTCATTGATTTTGAACCGCTCGTAGTACGAGCCGATCGGAGCATGATTTGTGATTAAACGGCACATGCAGGCAAAGAGCGACATGCTCTGACTGCCAGATTCGAGCCAAGGCCCCCTGCGAGTGGGAGTCAGCTGGACAGGGTCACCGTTCAACTCTTGCAGCTCCATAAAATTGGAGCCAAGCAAATAAGGCTTATTGGAAACTCGTTGTTTCCAATCTGCGCGTGCCGATTTGTCCACGAAGTCGCGGACATACTGGAGAGAGAGTTTGGTGGTAGGAATAACAGCAATGCCATGATCTGGCCTTTGTCCCACCTAACCAGGTGATCGACCAAACTACTGTCCGATGCCCGGACATCCAACTCAGATTGGATCATATCCCGATTTCGACTATGCTGGACACCTCTCCCGCCCCTGACGGGGCAGTTTGGATGTCTCTTCCTACTGATGATGTTCCGGCATTCATCAACTCTATCAGCTCTGGGCTCCAGGCCATCGACCCGGCTGCCCCTCTGAATACCGAGGAACAGATCGAGGCTGCTGCGCAAGTGGTGGCTTTGGTCTTCTCTTCTGCATGGGATTCTCATGCTAAAGAGTCCTTTGTTACCTGGCGATCTAAGCCCTGGTGGACCCAGGAGTGCTCTGACGCCCTTGACACGTTCCGGCGCAGTCATCTGCCCGAGGACTGGAAATCTTTTCGGAAGACTGTCCGAGATGTCAAGCGCGAGTTCTTTGATCAACGGATCCATGAAATCGTGTCTGCTAACAAGCGCCCATGGGACCTCATGAATTGGGTCCAACAGCATAAACTTCCTCCATGTGAGGCTCTCCATTATCGTGGCGAGTCTTGCAATGACATGCCCGCCCTTTGGGACGCGCTCCACGGCACCTACAACTCTGCTTCGGACAGAGTGTTTGATGCCAACTTGTTGAACTCTCTCCCAACGTTGCCTGTTAGGGAGTGGGTTCATTTTTCCACGCTGGAACTCACAGAGGCTCTCTCTGCGTGTTCTGGTCTGTCCGCTCCGGGTCCGGATCATGTCAATTGGTCCCACCTGAAGGGGATAGTACGTCGTGACCCTCATTCCATTGAGGTCCTTCTCTCGATTGCCAATGCCTGCATGCGTGTGGGCTATTGGCCATCTGTCTTTAAGGACTCGCTCTCGGTGATTATACCCAAGCCGAATAAGCCGTCCTACTCTGCGCCCAAGGCATTCAGGCCTATTGTCCTCCTGAATACCATTGGTAAATTGATCGAGAAGATGATCTTGAACCGCATTCAGTTCGATGCTGTCGGGCTGGATATTTTTCATCCTAACCAGGTTGGGGGCGTAAGGCAACACTCCACGGAGGATGCTGGGCTCTTCCTCATGCACATTGTGCATGCAGGTTGGGCTAAGGGTTTAAAGACTAGTGTGGTCGCCTTCGATCTCGCTCAGTTTTTCCCTTCACTTAATCACGATGCGCTTGTGATTATTCTTCGAAAACTTGGCTTCCCTCCCCTGGTGGTCAAGTTTTTCGCATCTTATCTGGTAGAAAGGAAGACACGGTATGCGTGGAATTTCTTTTTGTCGGACCCTTTGCAGGCAGACGTGGGGGTGGGCCAGGGATCGGCCTTGTCCCCTGTCCTGTCGGCTATCTACCTGGCGCTTATTATGTGTCTATTCGAGAAGCGGTGCCTCGACCTTGGGTTGAGGGTGGACCTCCTCTCTTATGTTGATGATGGCACACTCATCATGCAAGATGAGTGGCTGGATCATAATATTGCAATGCTCAAGAAGGCATATGCTGTTATCTTCGAGCTATTCAAGGTGTTCGCTTTGGCGCTCGAGCACGACAAGTCTGAGATCTATCATTTCGACAGGTCTCATGCTTATTATAATCCTAGTATCGATCTCGGGTATGCACCTTACACCGGGGATCGGGCTAATTACCTCAAGCCCAAGCCATTTTGGCGGTACTTGGGCTTTTACTTTGACCGCAAGCTCACTTTCAATGAGCATGTGCGGTATTACTCCACCAAGGGGTTCACATCGGTGGTATCGATGCAGATGCTTGGGTCATCTACTCGGGGGCTTCTGCCTATGCAGAAGCGCCTCCTCTATCGCACGTGTGTGATTCCTATATTCACGTATGGGTATCACATGTGGTTTTTCAAGGGCGCCCGTAATAAGGGCCTCATCAAACAGCTTATGCAAGTTCAGTGTAAGGCTGCTCTCTGGATTATGGGTGCATTCCGTACTTCGCCTTCAGGAGGGGTGGAGGCCCTTGCGGGCCTCCTACCCATCCCTATACTTCTCAAGAGATTGCGCGACCGCTCTACAGTGCGGGTCGCCACTCTGTCAGACACTCACCCGATCTGATCATTCATGTCCGGATCATCACTTAAGTGCGCGACCCCCCATCCCATGTCGGTTGAATGCATGCCTGCTGCCCATCGCCGCAAGGTGACGGGTGCTCTTATGGATAATGTCAATTATTCCAGTGTCCCTGTTGAGTCTACGGAGCCTTTTGCTCCTGAGGATCGTCCGGGTTATCGACTCCTCGATCGGTATGCTGATCGGTTCACGAGGCTCTCCAAGCCTTGCTTTAGCAGGTCCAAAGATCCTGAAGTGGCTTGGAAGCTAATCCTGGACGCGTCCCTCGAGTCTCTCGAGGACGATCCAGACGCTGCATATGCTGGTGTTGACGGCTCCTGCCCTCCGGGGTGGCAAGCCACCACTGGCATTGTTATCAAACGGCAGGGCGCACAGGTTTACTCTGGGTGTCATGCTGCTGGGAGGGCCTCATCTACGGATGCAGAGCTCTTCGCTATTCGCGTAGCCGTCTCCAACGCCGTGGGCTTTGGGGATGTCAAACGTGTCACTATTTTCACTGATGCGATGCATGCCGCACACCTCTCAGTGGATCCCTCTCCGCATTCCTTTCAGTCTCAGTCACTGATGGTGTGTCGCACACTTAAACCTTGGTTTCGGCGCTCACCCGACCATAAGGTTACATTTATCGAATCTCCCTCTGACATGGAGTGGGGCGTTCAAAACGAAGCACATGATCTCGTTGCTGGTATGCGCGGCGCTGTCGTCATTCCTACCACTCAACTCTCTCTCCAGTATGTCCGCGACTTCATGGACAAATCGGCACACGCAGATTGGAAACAAAGAGTTTCCGATCAGCCATTCCTGCTTGGCTCCAACTTTATGGAGTTGCAAGGGTTGAACGGAGACCCTGTCCAGCCTAGTCCCACTCGCGGGGGACCTTGGCTTGAAGCTGGCGGTCAGAGTGTTTCGCTCTTTGCCCGGATGTGCCATTTAATTACGAATCATGCGCCGATCGGCTCATACTATGAGCGGTTCAAAATTGATGACCCTAGGGCCCTCGGTTGCGAGTGTGGGTAGTGTTTTGAAGTCCGGTCCAGTCCGGTTTTTTGGCCCCCAGGGACATAGACCGAGACCGAGACCGGTCCATATACATCCCAAGATGTCAAAAAACCGGACTGGACCGATTCAGACCAGTCTACATCGGTCTTTTGCAGTCTTGGACCGGTCTGAATCAGATTCTGGTCTTAACCAGTCTTAACCGGTCTAAGACCAGTTTTTCGATGCAAACCACCAGTAATTTGATATATATGTATTAGTAATATTTGTAGACGTAATATATACCTTTAAATTGAGCCCTGGAACGTTAAATTTCGTTGAGAATTGACTGTTCTACACTAATATTCCGCATTTTCTACTCTTTTAGAAACTTTTTGACTGTTTTATTTATTTCTCAGCCAAAACTTTACCAATCTGGATGCCCTTGGGGCCGATTTGAAGGGATAAATCAGGGCTACAAGGTAGCCGGTTCAGACCGGTCTTAACCGCAAAGACCGGTCCATCGAGACCGGTCTTTTTGCAGTCTTTGATTCTCAAAAATCAAAAGACCTGACTGCTGGTCCGGTCTTTTTGCGGTCCAGTCCGGTCTGGTTGCGGTCTTTTTCCAGTCCCAAGACTGGACCTTTAAACACTAAGTGTGGGGTTTATCCTCACACCCGCAATCATATATTCAAGTGCAAGAAACAGCCTTGGACTCGCCGGAAGCCGAAACTTGTTTCGGAGCTGGTGACTTATTTGTTGGAGCACCCTACAGCGTTCTCCTTCTCCCGGCACCCCGCTGGAGTCGGATGAGGGACTCTGGGAGAGGGGCAATCCTGATCGCGGAGTGGGCCGCGGTCAAATCTACTCGACTACCCGTGATGTGTTTCCGTTTGGTGGCGGCGAAGTTCCACAAGTGCCTAGGGCCCTGGTCATCCCAGGGCTGGTGGCGTCGACTCTTTGAGCCAGTGTCATGCGCCGCTGATGGAGGACCCAGTTCAGTGGACGGCGGTGGGGGCTTCGGCTCCTGCTTAGCTATTACAACGTGAATTTTACCGTTGAACCGGGGAGGGTCTGGCAGGCTCTCTTCGCTTTCGGGTGCACTTCAGTGACCCCCCCCCCCAACCTTTTAGGTTGATTAATTCCTGATAGGCAATACAGCCTAAAGGCCCCCCAAAAAATAATTATTTGCAAATAATTTTGCTGAAAATGTTTTCAGAAAATATAAAATTATTACCAAAAAATTTGGGTTTTAGAAATAATTTCAGCACACTTCATGATTTTATTTTTATAACAGTGAATATAATTTTTGTTGCTGAAATTGTTTTCATATGTCACAGGGTGCCAGGAGTCCATAAATTTTAAAAATAGTAGCTGGCCAACCGCTGCAGCTACAGCCTCCGTTTCTTCATGCACACTTAGATACTATTGAGTAAAGACCAAATACAAAGAGGCAAGGCATTACACTCACATTTTGTTAGTGGAATATTCTTCCATTGAAAATATTATGCACCTGGGTGCATGGTTATTGGACACTGATAAACATTATGCCATGTGAGATGGTGGAGAGAGATCTCATGGATGGGGTAAAGTTCGAGTATCATTGTGCATGCAAATAAGAGAGAGATATCTTATCACATAATGTTAGGTCAGTTGATGATGGAAGAGCAGTGATCTATATTATTATGCTTATAAAGGACTATGATTAGGAGGGCACACTGAAGGTGACAAATAGATAGAGGATTCAGACACGGAAGGCAGTTCAACTATATTTGTCATATGTGCTGCTGCATAGACTGTTCAGTAGATAATGGCAGAGCAATGCTGCATATTATGCTTATAAAGGACTATGATTAGGAGGGCACACTGAAGGTGACAAATAGATAGAGGATTCAGACATGAAAGGCAGTTCAACCATATTTCTTATATGCGCTGTCTTTTTATGCCATACCATGAAAGAATTGAGTGACAGCTCTGCATATTTATTAAAAAGGGTTCTCTGGAATGTCTATAAGTATTTGATCTCATTTTTCAGTGTGGGTCCATTACCATATGTGGCATCACACTTTATCCAACAATTGCTTTCAACACATTCTAGTGAATTTCAATGGAAAAAAAGGCTATTGATGACAGTCTGCTGGTCAATCTACACCACAAGTGCTGATTTTCTTTCCACATGAAGTAGCTTATGAGATTGTTTGTTCATCTTGAACAGCTGGCAACATCTTGCATGATTACTATTTCTGCAATACCATTGCATTCTTGATAAAAGATGCCAGTACTTGATCAATGAGGTCATCAAAGAAGAGTTCTCAGGTGTTGTCATTGGCATCATCTCATTCAATATTTTTACTAAGATAGAGATACAAAAACTTCTGGATCAGACTCTACATTCTAATGTTATGAGTTCTCTTATAGTAAGGACCACCAAATGAATCCAAGTTGTATACATACTTTGTAACTTGAATACTTGTAAATTATATTTTCCTGTCTAATAATATTTCTAGAAGCAGAAAATATATTGCTAGCACCTGAAATTTAATGTTACACCAACAATAATATTTTTACAAGCAATATCAGAACTAATTTTCCCTGTGAATAATAGTTTTCACTGGCTGAAAATATATTCATAGCACTTGATAATTAATGTTACACTAACAAAAATATTTTCACAAGCAGAAAATATATTTATACTATATCAAAACTAATTATGCCCTGCAAAAATCATTATCCACAGGCACAAACTACATGTATTGCAAGTCAAAATTAATTTATAACAGTGAATAATATTTTCAGAAGCAAAGATTTTATTTATAGTATTGTCAAAATTAAGTTTGCACTGCTAATAATATTTTAAATGAGAGAAAATTAATTAATCAAGCTTCAAAATATAAGTTACACAGCCAAAATCATATTTAGATTATTCAAAAATAATTTTAACACCATCAAAATATTTTAAACCAATTAAAAATACTAATGAAGGCCTAAAAAATAATCTTCAAGCTCTAAAATTAATGTATTCAAGTCACATAAACTTGAAATTAAATGATATCTGCATAATAACCAAGAGGTGTCAGATCAGTGGATCTTGGGCATGTGATGTTGCCATGCATGAATGTAAGGCTGCTTTCACGGTCACGAGCTCGATCACCCCTTATAAGGTGATCTTGCTCTCTTCCGCCTTGATTCTTTCTTCTTTCCTGTACCGTATTGGAGAGCTAACGACAATATGGTACAGGAAAGAAAGAGAATCCATCCAGAAGAAAGTGAGATCACCTCATAAGGGACAATCGAGCTCGTGACCATGAAAGGCTGAGCAGCCTTTCATGCATGCAAACTGGTAGTTCCCGATGATTGGTAAGGTATTGGCAGAGTAAGTGAGATCAAGAGGAACATAAACAGCTGCTTAGCTGACTACCAAGTGAGCATGTATGTGACAAGATCCTACATTAAATGCTATCAAGACTCAGAAAACATTATGCCAACTTGCAGGATTCTTAATTAAATTGACCAATTCAGTCACATAAAATCTCCAATTAACATCTAAATACCAACATCAAAGGAATAACAAAGCAGTGCAGTAATGACAGGACAGCCACCAAAAGGCCAAAAAAATGAGCAAAGACGAAAATGTGCGGCGGACATCAAAACACTGATCAAAGGGATAACAAAGCAATGCAGTAACGACAGGACAGCCACCAAAAGGCCAAAAAATGAGCAAAGATGAAAATGTGCAGCGGACATCAAAACACTGATCAAAGGGATAACAAAGCAATGCAGTAACGACAGGACAGCCACCGAGAGGCAAGAACAAAGTGTATAAAAGGAGTGTGGAAGACAATTACTAAAACGATAGATAAAGTAAATGTTAAAGAAGCAATAAAGATGATGCAAAGTAATGTGAACAAAAAGAATCAAAAGAGAGACAAAGACAAACATGGACAAGGACAATCAAAAGAGGGATAGAGAGCAACATGGATTAAAGATAACAAGACTTCCCTTAGTTCATTTCGCAAACACTTCATTACTAGGACCAGCAGTGTTGCCGTCCAACGTCCTCTGCTTGTAGAACCGTTGAGAAACCTCAGCATCCAACTCGAGCGAACGCCGAATGGGATTTGAACTAGGTAACATAGCAGCACGAGATTGGGCCAACGAAGGAACTCGATGAGCTTTTGGTTGTGGTACTGGCAGGGTAGCAGATGGGCGAGGAGGGAGACGACGAGCAGAGGGTGGAACAGCTGCAGCATGGTAGAAAGACCGGGGGGTGATAGTGAGCGGAGATTGTGTGGAAGGAGGGATGGACTGATGGACAGCATATTGCTTGTATGCATACTTCCCCATCTCTCCACGGTGAGGTGCTGTAAATTCTCGCTCATAGAATTGCCAACGTTCAAGATGCTGAGTTGTAGGCCTTGGTACCTGGTCATCTCGTGGCACTGCAATTTCTGGAAGATCCTCCATTGTTGGCATCCTGTAGAGGACCTTTGCAGGGTGATATTTGCTAGTGTCTTCGGAGTCAACGATATGATAGCCCTGGTAGTGGCGGTCATCCGCGTTATGAGTAGCTTGGCCAGACTTAGCAGCAATCTGAGCCTCAAGAGCAGCCACCCTTCTCTTGTGCTCCAACAGTGCGGCCTCATCTGATGAAGGGTCATGAGCAGTAGCGAAAGGGACAGGCTTGGAGGGATGATTTTCGAGGGCATTGGAATGGGAAACAGGCTTGGAGGGATGGTTTTCGAAGGCATTGGGATGCTCAACAGGCATGGGAGGATATATTGGTGGAAGATTGCGAGGAGACATTCCAACTATATTGATGGGCGACCTTAATTGAGCTGGGGAAGGAGAGCGAGTTGCTGCAAACGTTACACCTTTGGCCTTAGACTTGGACTTGGCCTTGGTTTTCACAGCCTTCTCTTCCTCCTTTGCCTTCTTGCATTCAATAACCTTAACGAGGGGGCCACCCGTGTCGGCACTGACAACAACAGCAACTTGCCCATACTCGACAGAGTCATGCTTAAACAGTTTGTCGGCTATACAAGATAAATTAAACACAAATATAGAAAAGAGCCATGAAAAACATACCCTCCGACCATCCTACAAGCTTCAATGTGCCTTTAGTTATAGCCTGGCTTAGGTGCTGCCACAAAGGGAGGCCAAATGAGGCGATCCTGAAAAATGTTGGGTTGGGATAATCTGGGACCACATTATCGGGCCAGATAATAACGAACTGATATTTGACAGCCCAGAAGACGAGGTGCTTCCATGGGGTGTTATTGACACGTTGCTTGTCGACAACACATTTGTCTTGCAAGGAACATTAGCAAACATACAATGTTTGAGACAATCACGTACTGAATTCGACGAGCACAAAAGACTGAACGACCCCCCGCAATTCTGGTACGCCAAGGTGAATGTCTGTCTTCGTCGCCACAGTATTCAGGAGGTGCTTCACAACAGCACGTTCTCCTCGTTCTTCGTTTTCCTCGGCCGCGGCCTTGGCTGCACGGGATCGGGCAACTGCAAGTGGAGGGATATCCGTTTTTGAAGTGGTCTCGGTGGCCGCCGCAGTGGAGGTAGTAGCATTGAACAAGTTTTGAAGGAGCTGGTCAGCTCTTTTCGCCCTGTGAAACAATAGTATTAGTTATCATCTCATGAATGAGACAAGAAAATAAACGAACTTGAGTTTGTCGATTATACCATCTAGTAATGGCTGCACCAGGGTCTGATTGTCATCGAAAAGCTGTTTTGCATCGTCTGAACTAGCAACGAGGCTGGATTGTTGCCGAGCTGCAAGTTCTGGGCCAACATACAACACAGCGCCCACAACGACAATATCCTTCCGCTGGAAATGCGTCAGACCGGTAAGCTAGAAGGTGGAGATCAGCAACCAAAAGAAGGGATCGTAAAGAACACATTTCACTCACATAAGACCGTAGGTCTTCAATGGTTGACAGCATGCGAGTCGTTGGGGCTTGAATGGCGTCCTCATCGTCTGCAATACTCTCAAGGTCCTCAATGACCTTCTTCTCAAAAGCTGCTCGCGCCTCCTTTGTGACGTTCTTCAGGCTAGCCTTTTCGTCGTACATGACCTTGGCCCTAGCATTGAATTCCTCCACTATTAGATATAGGAGCTAGTTAGCAGGTGCACGCAAAGAAAGACACATTGGAAGCAAACTTACACGTCTCCTTTTCCACTCGAGGAAACATCCGAGCAAACCATCTTTCAAAGTCATTCCAAAAATTCCCCGACCTCCGGGCAGAGTGGCCAAATCCCTTGCGAAAAACGGTGTCGACAGTGTGCCCACCTTCGGCTGCCAGCTCAGCAGCAGTGGCACCGACCATATCTGTCCAGTCCTTGACAAGCGCAGTGAACTTCTTCGAAGGTCGGCCAGGCTTTCCTTTGGGCTTGGAAGGCGCATCAGAGCCCAATACATTCAAGGAAGCACAACCCTTGCCGTTGCTATTCGTTGGTGTTGCTTCCACCTCATCTTCAAGCTCCATGTCCTCCTCCACATCGGCAGCCTCGCTGTCAGAGATCGAACGGTATTCCTTGTTGGCGCGTCTCTTCTTCTCATTCTGACGAGTTTCAGCGAAGTCGCTCCCACTCAAGTCACTTTCTGTTGGCGTGCAAGGTCCCCCACTTGCAATAAATAGCTTCTTTCCTAAGCTCGAAATAGGCCCACTTGGTCGGGAAGTGAAGACATCCTTGATGGCTGGACGAGTTGGCAAGGCCGACTTAGCGACAGCTCGTTGATTCTTCAGAGGAACCGAGACCGCTTGGCCTTTGGGCAGGGCAGCAGCTTGGGATTGGGGTGGTGGGGCAGCATCATTGTCGCCTCCTTCATCTCCACTTCTCTCCTGGTTGCCGTGGTCATCCTGATTGACATCGGGGTCGCTATCATCGTCATGGTCCTTCTTCTTCATCATCGTCTCTGTCTCCTCATTCTCTGCCTCATCCTCCTCTGCCTCCTCCTCTGCCTCTTCTTCGTCGACATCCATACCCCGTGCATCCTCGCCTGCGTCGTCCGTGGGATCATACTCCGGTCGTGCCATCTGGAGAAATTCCTCCCGACTGTATTCGCTGGGGCGCTCTCCATTCATACTAATCATTCGAAGGGTCCACAGATACCATTGTTCAGTGAGGCCGTAATAGTCACTGTCGGGGATGGCATCCATTTCAGCATCGGAGGAAGACACCTGAGCGTCAGGCGCTGGCGGAGATGGAAGAGGAGTTGCAGGCCGACCGCGCTTGGACTTTCCACGAGAAATAAACTCCTCTGCAGAAGATGCTGCATCTGAGGCTGCGGCTCCCTTTGCTTTGACGAGGGCTGCGTGCACCTTGTTGGCAGCCACATTGAAGCCACCCCACGGGTCATCACGATTGCTTGGAGTACGTTTCTTCTGCGGTTGGGGTCTCGGGCGATGGGGGTGCTATTCTGCAACTGCGTTTGAGATCGTGTCATGCGGCGTGAAGTTTGGACAGGCCTGAAGAGAACGGTAGTTAAATAGAGTGTAAAACAGTTACCAAAGCGGGGAAACACTTACTCAGGCACTTGTGATGCACTGCTCGCTGAGGAGGCATTGGCGACGGCGCCATTTGCAGCAGCTCTATGTGATCTACGAATGATAAAGCCAATTAGTCATCGTGATAGGACACAGGGATGGAAAGCGAGTTAGAACTGAGGTCGACACAGTCAGACAACAGCTCAATGTCCCCTATGACACAGTCAACAGGCAGCATGAAGCAAGCGACACAGTCAGCTCGGTGAGAGAATATAAAAAATAAACGAAAGGGCAAAGAAAAGATTGGCACATACTCCGTTTCCTTTGCTTGTTTGTCGACTGTAGTCCATTCCTGCAATACTTTTCATTCCTCCACTGATTCCTCCCGGAATGACCGGATTCCGGAGGAATGGACCGGAATCCGCAGGAATGGACAGGATTCCAGAGGAATTGACAGGATTCCGGAGGAATGTAGACCGGAATTCACAGGAATTCCTGAAAGTTGCTATAAAAGGTGTCATTTTCAAAATATGTACTAAATTCTGGTGGATTCCTGTGGATTCCCGTGGAATTTAGAATAAAAAATCCCATTTTGGAAAGACTCATGTGATGTATATATTGTGTACCTACTGAACCCTACTTTAAGTGCTATTTATATATCTATTATAGCAATTGAAAGTGGTGTCTTGGCATTTCCCACGGGGGATATGTGGGCATTCTCATTGGCTGCAGCTGCTGCTGGGGCCCCACTGGCGTCGGGTGAACGAAGTGTCCAGGCGCGGGCGCGGTGAAGCCAGGCCAAGCGATGTCTTACACATACTATACACTGCTATTCAAGTTTATCAGTATGTTACCCTCCCCAACAGATTCCAGGCAGAGGCCAGGTAGATTCCATAATTCCAGATATCAAATTTTTATGTTACTTTTTATTTTATGCTTACTTTGAACCCTCCATGATGATAATCAAAGTCTTATATATTTTGTTTTATCTATTACATCTATTGTATATTTCTTGTACTACTTATAATGTATATAGGCAGCACCCTTTCGAGCCCTGTTCTGTATGAAAAAGAGGGTCAGGGGTTATCAGTGGTGTTTGGAGGGCGAAGGGATGGGTATGGGGAGGTCTTTATTGTCCTCCACTGATTCCTACCGGAATCCGGCGGAATCCGGTCATTCCGGAGGAATGAGTTTTGGCTGAGAAGCCAGCCAAAATGCATGATTTCATTCCGGCGGAATGCAGACCGGAATGAGCCGAGACCGGAATACCTAACCGGAATGACCGGAACGGAATGGTCACCGGAATCCGGCACCATTGATTTATTGCTAATATTATGATTTATTATTAATATTTTGATTTATTGTTAATATTACGATTTGCTGTGAATAATACTTAATGTTATTTAATAATTGGCACGCGCGTCCCGAAAACGCCGAATCACGTGATGCGGCAAACGCCGTGCCTGAACCCAGATGCCACGCAATCACATCCGCTGGCGATTCTTTCCTTCCCTCCCCCATCCTCCTTCCCCCCCACCACCATCCACCCCCGTTTCACCACCCCATGGCTCCGTCCCCACCACCAGCGCCGGCGTCGACGAGCGCGCGTGACGAGCGCGCTGCAAACCGCAGCGCCGGCGCGCTCTCCGCCCCTCCCACCACCAAATCGAAGTCGACGAGCCGCAAACGGCAGCAGTCGAACGCCGACGAGACGGCGAGCACACGCAGCAAGCCCGCCAACGACGCCGACGACGTCGAGGAGGCAAACGAGGGGCGGAAAGGAGGAAAGAAGGGACGGAAAGGGGAGAAAACCGCGGGCGAGCGGAAAAAAGGTGCGTACCCCCTCCTTTCCGGCCCTCTCGCGTCCTAACCCGTCGTTTACCACCCCCAGCAGGAAGACAGGGCCCGGCGTCGTCGCCGCTCCTCACGATGACACCACGGTAGCCACGAGGAGCCCCGCGAACGCACGGTGACGAGCCACGATGGCTCGTCGGAGCCATCGTGCGTCGCAAACGCGACGACGCCGAGGAGGAAGAGCGCGAGGAGTGCGGGACAGGTGACGCATACCCCAGGCCACCAGGTACGTGGCACACGATGGCACCCGACGTCGCTAACCCCCTCCTATGTCCCTCCCCCTTTTTTTTTGCAGATCCCGGGGCTCGAGGCTATTGCCTCGCCCCATGGGTATGCAAATCCGCCTGCACGGCCGCGCGACGACCGCCGAACGCCAACAGCACCCCGACGGAGTGGCCACCTCGCATCCCGTGCCTAACTGCCAACCCGAAACACGACGCCGACGCCGCGAAAGCTCGCGAAGACGAAGACAACGGCCGCTGGGTGCGGCACAGACCACCCCTTCCTGCTGTTAACCACCACTGACCCAACCCCACGCTCCCCTTTCCAGCAGGCGACGACGCCGCGGGTACCAAAACCCGCCGCAAGTTATGTATGGCCACGAAACGCGACGCCGACAACCGACGCCGGCGGCACCACCATCCCCCTCCCCATCTGCCTCCCACCAGGCCCAGTCGATGTCGGCGTCGACGACACCTCGCACAACCCCACGATAGCAACGACGGCCCGACAACCGCACGCGACTCACGTCGTTGAGTTGGTTGCACCTGTCGACTGTCCTCCTCCTCCACGTCTACCGCGACCATGTCCAGAAGCTTTGGAATGACCGCGACCTCTCTTTAAAACCAGGCATTAGCATGAGCATCTGAAAAAAACTGGAATACCACGTACTTTCACAGCTGGTTTTTCCGTTGGTGGCGCGGGATCCCCACTGTCGTCGTCTGCATCATTCTAAGCAAGAAGGGGTCAGACAACCCTAAAGAACTGGAAGAATCTGACATACCTGCACAGCTGGTTGTTCCATACGTTGCGCGGTATCCCCACTGTCTTCGTCTGCATCATTCTACGCGAGGGTCAGATAACGGACGTCATAGCGACGAGAACTCGAATATACCTTCGAGTTTTTGGCCTTCTTCTGAGACGCTTCGGCAGGCCCTTCTGCTTTTCTTTTCGCCATGTTGAGTGGATGGAGGAAGAGAAAACGCGTGACGTTGTGCGATACAGTATTTATACCAGATACTGTGCCGACTGTGCTGGCAAACCGGCTCGAATTTGAAGGCTTGATCCATTAACGAGCTGGCAGTGTAGGAAGTCAAGTTAATGACCAATCGCCCTGCCAATAATTTGAATAAACGGGAGACGTACCTTTCCCAAAATAATGGAATATACCGGCCAAGTTGATCGGACAAGTGCCCATCATCAGGGTTGTAATTCAGAAGTAGAATGACCCGAATAACTGCTGGCATGCTGAGCGCAGCAAACACAAGACTCCCTGGTGTAAGAAGGGACTGTGAGTGCATAAATTGAATCATTTGACGATCGATGGCTTACCGCAAGGGATATGTCGAGGGAAGTATTATTGTGAAAAGTAACGACCTGGCTCTTTTCACGGAATGTCGGAAGATACAAATCGCAATACGTAAAAAACCTGGGCTCACCCTGAATCCTTGAACAAGATCCGTTTCGGATGCGACTGGTGATAGATGGCGTAAGTCATCGATTGTCAAGGAGGTTTTTTGTGGAGGATACACATTACAGAAAAAATATCACGTTGCTGCTCTACATAGTACATGAGACCACAATACTCTAACACTACCACAATCCCTGCAGAAAGAAGATATAATCAGCATGACTGAATAGAAAATAGAGTACTTACCATGTAACGGAGTGAAATGAGCGATATTCGAGATCTTCCGGTGTAGCGCAGCGAAATCACCGCAATGCTTGCATTGTCTGTCTGCGACACAGTCAGCAGAGTAGCATTCATCCAGCGACACAGTCAGCTGGATAAAATCCCGGCGAGCGACACAGTCAGCTCGCTGGAGTGTGGACAATGGAGACGATGGTGATGTTGAGTCTGACAATGACGTGTGCGAACAGCAGGTAAGGTAAGGCTGTTGCCAAACATTGCGCTGCCAAACATTGCCTTGCCAAATATTGATGGCAAATCTATCCAAGTCCGGTCAATGCGATAACGATAAGAACACCTACCACCTTGTGCTAACTCTCATAGTTTCCCCGTTTGAAGGGCTGACTGTGTCGCCCATTCAACGTGAATAGAGCTGACTGTGTCGCTCTCTCTTTTTCAGTAGAGCTGACTGTGTCGCTCCGCCAGGACTTTATTACTGCTCTCAAGCATACGACCAAGATCTCGACTCCATCTGCAAGTGATTTTAAGCAGGTTCGTGGTTTCACATTGTCCAAGTGGCGCCAACATCGGTGTTTACTCTCGTCACTTGAGGTGCAGGAGCCACCTGGGCAGCGGTCTCGACAACCATTAATCGTCAAACGGCGCCAGCTCAGAATCCGTGATAGATATTCGGCAAGGAAAATAAGCGCCGACAGGGATGGAACCGCATCACGCGTCAAATACTTCGATCCATGACATGTTGAAGGTGGGGAACATGCTGTCCTCAAATGTGGACATCTGAATTGTGTGATCGCCAGGAGATACTTCGAGCCATGGCTGTGCCATTTTGACGGTGGGGAACATGCTGTCCTCAAACGTGGACATCTGAATTGTGCGATCGCCGGGAGAGCTGATAGATGAAGGCGAAAATGTAAGGCCTGTCGATTTGTCTGGCCTGGAAGCTGAGGTTCTTTTTTTCAGGAAATTGCAGGGGCGATCACTTCGAAGAGGTCGTAGCACACGCGGCGACCGTCCGCTGAAAGGACGATGGACAGTGGAGGTGCTGGTGTTGCTGTTGGGGGTGTTGCAGCTGGCGTATGTACACTGAACATTTCCGATAGCAGTATCGTTCATTTGTGCAGTGATTTGTTGACTCTGTTGCTGACTGGTGGAGTCGCGAGTGTGCAGAATTGACTTATGTCTGAGGATGTGATAAGATAATACATGATAAGATAAGATAACGATTATTACTAATAATTTTGGATAGGGCTCGTGATCAACCCTCAACAATCAAGTTCGCACAATAATGTTTAGCTGTCTCTTGTCCTTCGCCCCCTTCAAGTTACGCGCCCAATTCACTCTCCTGTCGAACTCAATCCTTGTGCGTGGTTGCATTTATCTTTACTTTTGGTTTCAGGTTGCATTCCACCCAAAGGAGGAGCTGACTGTGTCGCTCCTCTGCCATCACCAGCTGACTGTGTCGCTGGTGAGCTTTCCAACGGTCTGACTGTGTCGACTGACGGATTTGGGTACCGTGGACATGACGGCTGCCCCCTTGTCATCGTTGACTGTGTCGATCAGCTGTGCTGGCTGACTGTGTCGCCAGTTTTCACAGCTTGGGAGCGCTTCCTTTCTCGACTGACCTTTGATTGTTTCAGATATTCCTCATGTCGATTCCGTCCACTTCATCTCCCAGTGCATTGTTCGGTATATACCTTGCTTCATCTTCTGCCATAGCTCTGATTGCATGTTCTCTTTTTGCTAGATGGATATCTGGATTATTATGGTCATAAACGAAGCACGAATGGATTGGCGGTCTTTGAGCCGTTCACGCGCAAGGGATCATGTATGTGCTGTCTTAACTTTTTCTCGAAAGGGAGGAAGCTGACAGGTTTTCAGCACCATGGTCAGGGTCCGATGCCTCTGCCGTTGGAGAGCTTCGTCAACCGCTGAGGTACGACGTACCTGGTCTTTCCTATGGAAAGTCAGGTTTGGACCCAGAGGATCGTCCTCGGCCAACGCGATTGATCGTCACCTCTCCCAACATGGACTGGATCCCCGACCTGGCTAAGGATCCCCGCAAGGTCCAGGTTCGCACCAATGGCCGAGTACTTTTCACTCCCCCACTGATTCCATGTGGAATGGGAGGGAATCCACGTGGAATGGAGGGAATCCATGTGGAATGGTTATGGAATCCACGTGGAATGGAGGCAATCCATGTGGAATGGAGGGAATCCACGTGGAATCCACATGGAATCCACATGGAATGATAAAATTCCTGTGGAATTGGAGGGAATTCCGTGAACTTCTATCCACTTCAGAGGGGATGTAGACAGCAATGGACAGTGTAGGACAAAATCAAATATATTTATTTAAACTACAATTACATGGATATACTACAAATAAAAGCAAGAAAACGAGCTGCAGGAATGCCTGCAGCTCGTTTGCGATGTACCAGGAGCCCACTGCCCCGCCTCGTTCTCCACCTTTGCCGTGGTGGGCTGGTCCTCCCGCGGCGGCGGCGGCGTTGTCGTTGTCAGTGGGCCGGTGCTCGCTGCGGCGTCGTTCGTGCGGGTCGTCCGTGGGCGCCCGCGTTCGCGTGTGTGGCGGTTGTTGCTGTTGTGGGCGGTCCACCCGCCGCGTCGTCGCGTCATCCTGCTCGTCGTCGCGTGCTGCGCCGGTGGTTACCGCCGTTGCCGTTGTCGTCGTGGTGCTATTGGCAGCCCCGGCTGCGCTCGTGCACCTGCGGGTTTGTCGTCGTCGCGTCTGTGGTCGCGTCGTCGGTGTCTCCGTGGGCGCTTCGTCGGCGCCTCCGTGGTCGCGTCGTTGGGCCTTCCATGGTCCGGGCGTGGTCGCCTCCATCGGGGTCGCGCCGTCGTTACCTCCGTTGAGCCTTCCGTGGTCGCGGCGTGGGCCTTCGTGGTCGCGTCGTCGCTGTCGCTGGGGTGTTGTCGCGTCGGCGGTCGTGACGTCGTCACCTCCGTGGTCGCGTCGGTGGTCGCGTCGTCGGTGCGTCCGTCGATGCGTCGTCGTCGTCGTTAGGGATGTGACGGGGGAGGGTGGACCTATGAGGTGTGGGTGGGCGCTACGACGGCCGCGTCGTTGGCAGCCGTCGCCGCGCTCGTGCGTCAGCGGGTCGTCGTCGTCGTCGGGCTCGCGGTCTGGTCTTGGTCGTCGCGGGTCTTCGGTCTTGTCGGCGGGGCCGCGTCCGTGGGCGCTACACGTCACGGCCGTCGGGTGGCACTTGGTGCTGTCGGGGGCGGTCAGGTGGAACCCTGGCGTCATTTTCCGCGCCCGGGGTCACGTCGCATCTGCGAGGTAACGGGGTGGGGGTTAGGTCTCGTCGTGGGGGTCGTCGTTCGCGACGCACCGTATGGGCCTCCCATTTGCTGGGTCCCCCCTTGGTATCCAAACCCCCCCGCGGCGTGTTTGCCCTCACGCGCCGCGTGTCGCTGTCGCCGTCGCCGTCGCTGTCTTCGTCGTCGCGGTTGTGCGGTGCCAGCGGGTGTCCGCAAGGGGAGTGGTGGTGGTGGTGGAACGGATGGTGGTGGTGGTGGAACGGATGGTGGTGGGAGGAAAGAAGGTGATGACGTGGCAATGTTGCAGCCGCGTCACATCGTGCGGCAATCGATTGCCGGGTTGCCGAAGGCACGTGCACTCGCCAAATTCGGAATCCATCACGAATTAACAAAAATCATTGTATAATTAATGTAAAATGATTAATTAATTACTTAATATATCGATTACACAATAAATATACTAAATTATTGCACAGCTGACCGGATTCCATTTTGCGTTCCATTTTGCGTTCCGTTCCGGCAAATTCCGGTGCCCATACCGGATTCCGGGTCAATCCGGTACCCATTCCACCGGACTGACATCCGGTATTTTGGCTGGTCCCTGTGCCAAACCCATTCCACCGGAATTGCCCGGAATCCACGTGGATTCCGCCGGATTCCACTAGGAATCCGTGGGGGACACATAAGAACTCCAATGGCCGCTTCTGCACAGGCGATTTCACCTTATGGCCGCAATGGTACTTCTCTGGCACATACTACCTACCGTACGTTCGCCGAAAGCCCAGTGACGAGGAACTCGACAATGACGAATACAAGCTGCTTTGGTACGATATGAAACGTAGCGACTTCATGCTGGAGCCGGGTGCAACTGTGGGCGACCTTGGTCAAGTGAAACCTGAGCTTGTTGTCAAGCTCGCAAACTTGCGATGGGACTTTTCGCGTAAGATCAAGAAGCTGCACTTATCTGGATGACATGACATCAAGGATCTGGATGAATTGCTCTACAGCGAGCGCGGAATGCACTTCGCTGTCGTAGCACTCGACTGCGCTCCTCAATCCTTTCTCCTCACCCTTCTGACTTTGACATCATTTCAACGGCACTTCCTCGAATGTTTGGCCTGCTTCGAGTACATTACAATCTACAAGCAACGACCCCTCAATGATTCCGGCGAACCTCATCCCCTCAACAAAGGTCTCATTGGTGCAGTGACTTGTCACCTGGAGATTGCAAATCAGTTGTACTACATGGGCGTCCCTGTCTGGCTGGTGCGCCCACCAGGTGCTATTCCCTATGACATGAACATTGGCGCACAGTGTTATCCAAGAGATCCGTCATACCTCGTCTCCGACACATTTCCTGAAACTGATATAATTTGGATTGGCGATGCAGGGGCAATTCGCAACTGTGCATGTCAGGGCCTCAGAGCGGGCAACCTTCGTCTCGGCCACGCAGCAAGAGTTCGTCAGCCAGGTGAATTCCAGGATGCAGTTCGTAAGTAATCTCAGTTTTGCTGCATTTTGCATTCGTCTGAAGTATGATTAGGTTCTTCTACAGCAACGTCGCCTCCTGCGTCAGCAAGCCTTGCGGCTTCTTCGTCGATGTCTTTATCCCCTTCTTTGCAAGCACCCTCTTCTTCGGCGCCCTCTTCTTCGCAAGCGCCTTCTTCTTCGCAAGCACTGCCTTCTTTGCAAGCACCGCCTTCTTTGCAAGCACCGCCTTCTTTGCAAGCACCGCCTTCTTCGCAAGCACCGCCTTCTTTGCAACCATCCCCATTGTCAATATCCTCCCAGAAATTGATTGCTCCTGTCCGCTATGTAACTCTTCACTTTCCGATTAGGCATGAAAAGTTCCTCAATCCCGTCTCACCTATCACCCCTCAGCTTGACGAGATCTGGGCTCATGCTCTGACAACCGTCAACAGGGACTGGCAGCAAGTTTTGGACCACGACTATCGTGAGGCGCTGCGAGGATATCCTTTCCCGGACCCATATATATTTGCAAGACCGGATTGGCAGACAGGTCGAATCAAGATGTATATTGTCGCATGGCTAAGTATTCGGGCAGCTTGGTCGCAGCGGACAACGACTTGGGAAGAGGATGACAATAAGATGCCTGGGCCTCAAGACTGAGGATTTCTTGGCGGATGTTTGTGGGAAGATGGGCCTTTTGAGTAAGGCTGGAAATGCGTCGGTTGGAGCATCTGCCGTGGCGTCAACCCCTCTTCAAAGCACATCGTCAACATCGTCGGGTAGTCGCTCAGCAGCAAAGAGGCAGAAGGCGTCAACCACAAAATCTAGCACTCTCTTCAAGATCGACTTGTCCAAGCTGAACTTCGATGGTGGCGTCTTCTGGAATCGCAAGCTTATTGCAAGTGGAGCTGATCTCAACTCTGGGAACATCACAATCGACCTGCAGATTGCTCGGGAAATCGTCTGGAACCTTTTCGAAAACAACTTCCGGATCGAACTTCTCTATCTTGATCGATGCATCTTTCCGAGGATTCACATGTCCGTGAAAGAGGGAGAGGAAAGGGATGAGATGGTTTATGATTGTTTTCACCTCAGAAAGCCTGTGTCTCTGGACTTCGACGGGTCCGAGCAACATGAAGGATTGGGTGCTGCGGATTATGAGGCTCGGATGAAACAGGTGGACAACTTTCGCCTTCTCTTGAGTTCATGGTCAGGTCCACCGGCAGAGAAGCTCAGGAGAATGTCGGCACTTACGTTTTCGGAGGGGTGGGACATCGAGAGTACGCTGGAGACCGTACAAGCAGTCGAACGGATTGCGTACCCGTTCTACTGCCAGACATTCTTTGCCTACTTCGGTCAAGCACCATCTTTGCCTCACGTTCAGCCCGGTTGATCGCCATCTCTTCACATTCGGACATGGGCATTGTAGTTTTTCTTGTCGGTACGTGTCTTATTACCTGTCAACCTTGTTTTAGATCAAGTGACTGACAGGCATATGTGTTGTACTAGTGTTTTATTTTTGTTATCGCTGTCTGTGATTCGTCCCCGCTGGATGGATCTCAATATATGTTTTTGTTGTTGCGTGCGTGATCTGCGTGATTGATATGGCTATTTCTGTCTGTTGTTAAAGGTATGATCTTCAACGGTTGCTTTCTTTCCTTCCTTCCCTCGCCTGCTCTGTCTCGCAACGAAATTTTTGCTGCTTGTTGGCTTTTTTACTGCTATCATTGCCTTGTTACTGTGCTATGCCTAGCCTATTCCGACGTGCCTCTCAGAGGAATGTGGCCCACCCCGTCCTGCCGGAAGGTCTGGTTCGTGCTGAGGACGTGCCCCAGCCACGTCACCCCTACGGTTCCGGTAACGTTGTGACTGGTATTCAAGGACGTGTTCATACGGAGGCTGGCTTACTGAGTCAAGTCACCCATGGGTCTTCTATGCAATTGCCGATGCCTGCTGAAGTGGCACCACATGTGGACCTGGGTCTTGGCGATCAACCAGATGCAGCGAGTAGCGCAGAGGGTAAGAATGGCAAGAAGCAGAGGCAGTGGAGGAAGTGGAGTGAGGATATCATACCATCGTTGTTGGAGCCTTATCTGCAGTTGCTACAAGAATCAGAGGGTCTACGCAACTTGGAGTTGCTACGAAATCAAGTGGGCTGTGCTGGCTGTGCTCGTGGCCAGTTTCTCGATGTTTCGTGTATATTCTTTAACAGTGGGTACAATTTCTGCCACATATAGCCTTGATATTAAATTATACTCTTTCATAGAAATCGAGAAGATTAAACTTTGCACTTGCACCGAACCTGCTTTACAACTCCTCCATATGGGTCTATTCCCTTGTGCACCATCTCAGCCATCTTTGGCTGTGGACTTGAATGTTTTGGACTTCGCTTCTGACTTGTTCGTGAATGCAGCACCAAACACTACAGCTTGGTGTGAAACACTGGAGGGCTTTCTAAGTGCTCGGCATTTTAAACTGGAGACGCGTGTTAGTATTTCTTTTTTTGCTTTAAGGCTTTAATGCTAAAAAGGATACAAATAATTTAGAACAGTTTGCGTGGCCGATTTGGGAATGCTTTGCATTGGTACGCAACCTTAACAAATGAGAAGAATTTGCGGATGCGGGACTACTTGGACAATGTTCGGGGCTCTATATTGTCAATGGACGAGGATGCACCGGTTGTTGGTGAATCTGATGGTAAGTCTGACTTCTGCATTTACTGTTATTATATGACAACTTCTATTAGATAATGTAGCTCATACGCCTCAGCATTTGCCTCCTATTTCTGTGGTAAATGAGCCAAATACTGGAAAAGGTCAGTTAATATATATTCAATTTTACACCTGCAGATATATCATAGATGCTTTTCCAGATGACCCAAGTAATGCTTTTGCGGGACGTCCTGACCGTCCAAGTGAATATCTATGGCAAAGGTGCCCACTATGCTTCGGCGGTGAGAATTGGGCTAAAGAACATGACCTGTAAGTCTGTCATCTTTCAGAGTGGAGGTTGAAACTAATATTATAAAAGTGTGGATGCAATTGTATGTATTGATGCATGCTTCACACAAAAGCACAGAAAGTCACAAGGTAAAGCTTGGAATGCACCTCGCTCTCATCCTGAAACTGTGTTCGTGCCTCCTGATGAAGTAAATGCTATGGAGGCAAAAGTTGAGGAGATTCGACCTAGCGACAAAAGTAAACATTCAGAATCTGGAGCTGTGTCTGGTCATAAACGTTCAGAATCTCGAGCTGCTTCTGGTCATAAACATACAGTGCCTGAAAACTCTGATCCTGAGTATGAACCTAGAATCCGAGTGCCTATATCTGTTTTGGAAGAATGTAAAGAGTCTTTCTTGGCTGCAGATGAAAAGCGCATAAAAGCTAGTACTCTGTTCTTTGCAGATACAGGTTTAATGGCCTTGCTCTGTCGACATGATCGTGTGCTATGGTTGGTCAATATGACTTCTGCTGGTGAAAAACAACATTATGCTTTGACTTTGCTGAATAAACTGTTTGAGCATATTCCTGAAACCATGCGTATTGGAGTTCTGTATGATATTGGATGCCAACTTCATAGAAGTTGTGAAAAGTTTGGCTTCTTGGATGATATTATTGATCACTTGGTCTTTGGAATATCTGTATTTCATGCTTATGGACATCAGTGGCCTTGCCAGATTATTTATCATCCTAGAAAGTGTAAAGGTTTTGGCTTGACTGATGGTGAGGGCTGTGAACACTTTTGGAGTTCTATCAAGTCTCTGATACCTTCTTGCCGTGTTTCCACCTATTTCAATCGGATATACACAATTGACACTCAAATCAAAGCTTTGGATGAGAAATCCTTATTTGGAATGGGAAAATGGTTGCATTGAAAATGGATTGTAACCAAGGAAAAGAAAAGTGACTCAGAGAATGTATTGCAAACTGTTGATTCCTTGGGTTATTCTGAGAATATCTTGCATTCAGAGTGGAATGCCCAAGTAACAGAGCAGACCAAACCCCTTAAACGACAGTCAAAAAATCTGGCAAACAAAGAGATAGAAGAAATTCTGTCATTAAATAAAGTGGTGGAAACCTACAAGAGCAGAATTACAGAATTGCAAAATATGCTGGATACTGGTGAATATGAACATGACATGGACTTACTGGAAGTACAAGAGTTTCTACAAGACCTTATGCAAAAGCTAGAAAAAACTCAGAAAGCTGTTGCTAATAAAAAGGCAAAATTATCTGTTGATGGAAAACAAAGCCTGAAAAAGCTCATGGGAAACGAGTTCTTAAAACATCGTATGAATGCACTGGCCTTAAAGCAAAGAATCAGAGATCGGTTACGTCAGAGAAAGTTTGAGTTGGAGAATTTGGAACGTGCTTATCGGATTACTGTAAATCAATCCAAACTGGAAAAACACACCCAACAACAAATTAAACGCAAAGAACCTGGAATTCAAACTCTGGCTAGAAATTACAACAAGCTTTGTACAGAGCTTGCAAAAATGATTTCTGCAAAAAAAGCTCCATCAGGTGCAATTGCACCTTTGCTTATTGAAATGGAAAACTTGTTTAAATTGGATGTTGATGATGATATTTGGCAAGACATTGGTTTAACTAGTGATATTGATGAATTAGAAGAAGTGCCTCTGTGGCTAGGCAATGATGATGTGCGCAAAGGAATAAAGGCTATGCTTGAACATGATCGCTGTGTTGAAGAAGAACGACATTTGATTGCAGAAAGATTGTCTATGCAGCAATGGATGCGAGAAGAATGGGCAGTAAATAAGACTGCATTGAATTGGTCACAGGATGATGCAAATCTTATGTATCAGCTGACACAAAGATCAGAATATTTGCTCAGACTATGCTTGGCATGGGAACCGTTGGTTCGAGGTATCCCTTGTTCAGAATCAAGTTCTTGGGGGCCAAGCCTTGATGAATTGCATTCTGCAAGACAATATGAAGTCAATGAAAGCTTAATTCAAGCTGATAGCCAAAACAATGAAGGGAATGTTTCAAATGATGACATGGAAATGGACTTTGACAGTGAGGTTGATTATGATTCAGATGATGAGGAGATGGAGGTTGATGATGCAGAATTGGTGGATAATTTGGAAGTTGATGCTCTTGCAGACAACTTTTTCATAAATTTGAATTATTGAAGTTCTCCAGTGAAAAAATAATTACCTTGATATGAAAATATTATATACATATGCAAACAGTTTTTTGTCTTGTAAAAGTGTTTTGTCTTGAATATAAAATAGTTTGTGGCTTTGTAAATTAGTTTCCAGTGCAATTAAATGTTTTTGGTATGATCAAAATTATGATTAAGGCTTGAAAAACTAAGTTTGATAGACAAGAAATAATTTGCTAACCAAAGTATGTTTTTTGAAACAGTGAAAATACTTTACATATGGGAAATATATTTTGGCAGTGGACTGAAATCATTTTTCATTAGTGAAAAATAGTTGTCCAAGATGAAAATGATTTTCAATTTGGTGGATATTATTTTCAGGAGTGGAATTTAATTTTTCTACATAGAAAAAGATTTTATGATTTGCGGAATATTATTTTGGAGGACTTCTACAGTAGTTTCTACAAATAATGAGATTGTGAGATTTTTCTAATATGCCCATGTATTTGTATAACCACATAATTAGAACCTTGACTTAATTTTTAGACCAGAGATTGAAAGCTGATAAAGTCATTTTCCTGAAAGTTAAGAACATTGGTAAAAAAAAAAACATCCACAGTATAAGCTGATAGATGGAACATGGACCCATACTGAAATTATAGACATTCCAGAGAACCCTTTTTAATAAATATGCAGAGCTGTCACTCAATTCTTTCATGGTATGGCATAAAAAGACAGCGCATATAAGAAATATGGTTGAACTGCCTTTCATGTCTGAATCCTCTATCTATTTGTCACCTTCAGTGTGCCCTCCTAATCATAGTCCTTTATAAGCATAATATGCAGCATTGCTCTGCCATTATCTACTGAACAGTCTATGCAGCAGCACATATGACAAATATAGTTGAACTGCCTTCCGTGTCTGAATCCTCTATCTATTTGTCACCTTCAGTGTGCCCTCCTAATCATAGTCCTTTATAAGCATAATAATATAGATCACTGCTCTTCCATCATCAACTGACCTAACATTATGTGATAAGATATCTCTCTCTTATTTGCATGCACAATGATACTCGAACTTTACCCCATCCATGAGATCTCTCTCCACCATCTCACATGGCATAATGTTTATCAGTGTCCAATAACCATGCACCCAGGTGCATAATATTTTCAATGGAAGAATATTCCACTAACAAAATGTGAGTGTAATGCCTTGCCTCTTTGTATTTGGTCTTTACTCAATAGTATCTAAGTGTGCATGAAGAAACGGAGGCTGTAGCTGCAGCGGTTGGCCAGCTACTATTTTTAAAATTTATGGACTCCTGGCACCCTGTGACATATGAAAACAATTTCAGCAACAAAAATTATATTCACTGTTATAAAAATAAAATCATGAAGTGTGCTGAAATTATTTCTAAAACCCAAATTTTTTGGTAATAATTTTATATTTTCTGAAAACATTTTCAGCAAAATTATTTGCAAATAATTATTTTTTGGGGGGCCTTTAGGCTGTATTGCCTATCAGGAATTAATCAACCTAAAAGGTTAGGGGGGGGGTCACTGAAGTGTCAGGTGACCCCTCTTCCCATCCCAACACTCCTATCTGCCGTTCGTGCGGTAGTGTTAACAACGCCGCGACGACAGACAATCTGTAGTTGCGAGACTACCTATCTGGGTCTCAGGCGGCTGCGCTGTCTCGCCCGTGCCGCGCTCGCGTGCGTTGCATGCTCGCCGTCGAGCCAACTTCTTTCTTTTGCACGCGTAGCTTACCGCCTCCATTTGTATTAGTTAGAGACCGGACTGCTTTCGTGCACTGGTATAAAATTGATGATTTAAAAAAAAAAAAAAAAAAAAATGACAGCAATGCCGCACATACCAGCAACAAGATCATGTGCTTCCTGATGTATGTCCCACTCCATATCGGAGGGAGACTCGATGAAAGTAACCTTATGTTCAGGCGAGCGCCTGAACCAAGGTTCAAGTACACGACACACTATCAGTGACTGAGACTGAAAGGAGTGCGGCGAAGGATCCACTGAGAGGCGAGCAGCATGCATCGCATCAGTGAAAATAGTAACGCACTTGACATCCCCAAAGCCGACGGCATTGGAGACAGCTACGCAAATGGCAAAGAGCTTTGCGTCCATAGATGAGGCCCTCCTGGCAGCATGGCACCCAGAATAAACCTGTGCACCCTGCTGTTTGATAACAATGCCGGTGGCGGCTTGCCACCCCAGGGGGCAGGAGCCGTCGACACCAGCATATGCAGCATCTGGGTCGTCCTCGAGAGACTCGAGAGATGCATCCAAAATGAGCTTCCAAGCCGCTTCAGGATCTGGGGACCTGCTAAAGCGTGGCTTGGAAAGCCACTTGAATCAATCGGCAAACCAATCAAGGATTCGATAACCCGGACGAGCCTCAGGAGCAAAAGGCTCCATAGACTCCACAGGGACAGTGGAATAATTAACATTATCCATAAGGCCACCCATCACCTTATGGCGATGAGCTGCAGGCATGCGTTCAACTGACATGGGATGGGGGGTCACGCACTTTAAGTGTCGATCTGGCCATAAAGACCCGGATGGGATGAGTATCAGAAAGAGTGGCGACGTGAACCGTAGAATGATCGTGCAGTCTTTCGAGAAGTATAGGGATGGGTAGGAGGCCCGCAAGGGCCTCCACCCCTCCTGAAGGTGAAGTACAGAATGCACCTATAATCCAAAGAGCAGCCTTGCACTGAACTTGCACAAGCTGTTTAATGAGGCCCTTATTTCGGGCACCCTTGAAAAACCACATGCGATACCCATAAGTAAATATGGGAACCACACATGTGCGATAAAGGAGGCGCTTTTGCATAGGCAAGAGCCCCTGAGTGGAGGAACCAAGCATCTTCATCGATATGACCGATGTGAAGCCCTTGGTGGAGTAATAACGCACATGCTCATTGAAGGTGAGCTTGCGGTCAAAGTAAAAGCCCAGGTACTGCCAAAATGGCTTGGGCTTGAGATAATTAGCATGATCCCCAGTGTAAGGTGCATACCCGAGATCAATACTAGGATTATAATAAGCATGAGATCTGTTGAAGTGATAGATCTCAGACTTGTCGTGTTCGAGCACCAAAGCAAAGGCCTTGAACAATTCAAAGATACCAGCGTATGCCTTCTTAAGCATCGCAATATTATGATCCAGCCACTCATCTTGCACGATGAGTGTGCCATCATCAACATAAGAGAGGAGGTCGACCCTCAACCCAAGGTCGAGACACCGCTTCTCGAATAGGCGCATGATAGGCGCCAAGTAAATAGCTGACAAGACAGGGGACAAGGCTGATCCCTGGCCCACCCCCACGTCTGCCTGCAATGGGTCTGATAAGAAGGAGTTCCACGCATAGCGCGTCTTCCTTTCTACCAGATAAGATGCGAAAAACTTGACCACCAATGGGGGGAAGCCAAGTTTCCAAAGAATAATCACAAGCGCGTCATGATTAAGTGAAGGGAAAAACTGAGCGAGATCAAAAGCGACCACGCTAGTCTTCAAGCCCTTAGCCCACCCCGCATGCACAATGTGCATGAGGAAGAGCCCTGCATCCTCTGTGGAATGTTGGCGAACACCCCCACCTGGTTAGGATGAAAAATGTCCAATCCGACAGCGTCGAACTGAATGCGATTCGAGATCATCTTCTCGATCAATTTGCCGCAGGTGTTCAGGAGAACAATAGGCCTGAATGCCTTAGGTGCAGAGTAGGAGGGCTTGTTCGGCTTAGGTATAATAACCAAGGTAGACTCCTTAAATACCGACGGCCAGTAGCCCACACGCAGGGCCACAGTAGCCCAGTGGTTTCGATCACTAAAGACCTGTTGAGGTGGCTGTGCAGCTGCTGGAAAGGTTGTGGGTTCGATTCCCGCTCATCCCTTCTACCTGAGTACAAAGGAAGGAGTTTGTGACAAACAGTTGGTTACAGTCACAATCGGTACTGCATGCCGGTAAACGGCTGTAGGACTAAGGCTGGATGTCATGATCCTCTGGCCGAGTGGGATGCGGATCTCTGGGCCTGGCAAGCCCGCGGCATATCGGGGGGGAACATTCACCGTACCCCAAATTGGCTGGCTTGATACACCAGTCGTACCCATTACGGGAGCGAAAGCACAGGGGGCAGTAAGCGGGGGTAGTTTATATAGAACAAGCTAAACGTCCTGAGAAGGGCCAGGCCACCCTCCACCACGAACTCCCAGTCCAGCTGCTTACTGGCATAAACTGGATTAGTAAGGGTTGTTAGTCGGCAATTTGACGGCAGGGGCCCAACAGACTCGGGCTTGGTCCTGTAGACTGTGCCCAAAGGGGTCCCCACCAGGGATCTTCGGCGGGTGGTTGTAATTCGGACCTGGGTTACCCGGTCCCATACTGGGAGCTTGTAGGGGGTTCGCCCCGAGGCGTTAGTTGACACTCTGGGAGGGAGGCCGTCTGTTCTAAGAAATGGAGGGCGGAAGAGTTCCTGGACCGATGCGCACCAATATGGGAAACCAAGCTGGAAATAACTCCATGCTGAGATCTGTCTGTCAGATCGATTCTCGGATGCACAACACGGTTGGTTGCTGGCAAGGCAGAGAGTGGGGACAGATGGGGATCCGCGCCGGTTGGCTTCAGTGAACCATCTGCCCTGCAACGGGAAACCGAGTAGCTGGGGCTCTATAATAACTCCCTGGTGAGACGCGAGCCGTAGTGGGCCAAGGCAGTCCCTTGTGACCCAGCTCGAGAGCACTAAATCCTCTGTCGGTTCACTCGGCTGACTAGGCCGGGTATTGAATCTAAGTTGATTCCAAGTGGCAGCGCAAGCTGCTGTCTGCCCCGCAAGGGCGCAAGGCATAGGGTCTCTCTTTGGAGGGGCCCTACATTTGAAATTGGTGATTTTAAAAAAATAAAAATAAAAAAAAAAAAATGTAGCCCACACGCATGCAGGCATTGGCAATCGAAAGCAGGACCTCAACAGAGTGAGGATCCCGATGTACTATCCCCTTCAGGTGGCACCAATTGATATGATCCAGACCTGGAGCACCCCGGCACCCAGCTGGAGTCAGATGAGGGACTCTGGGAGGGGGGTGATCCTGATCGCGGAGTGGGCCGCGGTTAAATCTACTCGACTACCCGTGATGTGTTTCCGTGTGGCGGTGGCGACGTGCGTGAGCGCTTAGGGTCTTGGTCATCCTAGGACCGGTGGCATCGACTCTCTGAGCCAGTGTCATGCGCCGCTGATGGAGGACCCAGTTCAGTGGATGGCGGTGGGGGCCTCGGCTCCTGCTTAGCTATTACAACGTAAATTTTACCGTTGAACCAGGGAGGGTCTGGCAGGCTCTCTTTGCTTTCAGGTGACCCCCCTTCCCATCCCAATACTCCTATCTGCCGTTCATGCAGTAGCATTAACAATGCCGCAATGACGGACAATCTGTAGTCAGCCATGTAAGCTAGAATTATATATGATACCTGGGCTGCCTGCCAATAAGGAGTGTACATCCACAAGGCTAACAACCCCCTTGGGCAGTTGCCCAACACTATGCAACATAATACCTACAGGCTGCCGGGGTGCCAGAGATGGCTTTGGTGCTTGTTGTTGGGGCGGGTAATGGTAAATAGGTGTCAACAATGCAGGAAATGATGTCCAGCACTGTATTTTGGGTGCTGCTCGTCGTTGGGGGCGCTTTTGGGTGCGGAAAAAAATATAATGGAATCTATTAATATATTCTGACCTGCCCCCACCTTTTGCGTGCCTCGGGGAGGGCGGGGATGGGTGGATTGATGAGCATGGCTTTGGATGACGTTCCTATTTGGGGCGGGGCTGCTGTCAAACAACTGTCAACAATGTGGGAAATGATGCCCGGGGTTGTATTTGGGCTCTTGCTCATCGTCAGGGGCGGTTTGGGGCACGGGGAAAAATCCAATGGGGTCCAGTAATATATTGCTACCCATTGCCGCCCTTTGCGCACCTCATGGGGGGCGGGAATGGGTGGATTGATGAGGATGATTTTGGATGATATTCTAAAATTAGACGGAAAGCGCCCTGTGAGATATTTTTAGATGCTGGTGCTTGTGCCTTGTGTCGGTTCCTTATCTATAGATTAGATTGCCAGAAAGCGCCTGGCATGATATATTTAGATGCAGATGCTTGTGCCTAGGTGTTGGAGCAGTCCAATCTGACCGGACTTGGGATAGCAGAGGCTCGGATACGCGTCGAGCAGGCAGTGCGGTGTCCTAATCTATCTATCTAATCTAGCCGAGGACACTGCCAGACCTCACTACTACATGTGCCCACCCACACAAACGCAACGTCCTCGTTGCATCAGGAAAGGCCTGTGTCATGGTCTCGGTGTCGAAGGAGCAACCCAACCTAGGGTTTGAAGAACACGGCTAAGCTCGGAAAGTCGAGGATCACAATCCCAATCCAGAGCCGGCGGAAGAAATGGAGCTGTCTTTGGCTGAGGTGCTGGTATGTATGGATGCAGATGAGGATAACATGGGGTAATGGGATAGATTGAATGTGAGGTGCAGGTACGCTGTACTGGAAAATGAACAGGGGGGATTGGTACACGTCGAGCGGTTCGGTAGCATCATCGATTTTGGTGTCGTAGTGTGCTGAATGGCTCGGTTTCCAAATGAAGGCATGAGAGATCGCGAGGGGGTTTAATGAGCTGAATAATTGGAATGGAATTAGAGTCGTCGGCCCAGCTAGGTTCCGAAGAAGGTTGTGGTATAGATGTCGGAATGGGTACCGTATGTTTTATCGGAGGTGAAACGGAGGAAATAGGAACAGGAGATAATAAAAGAGCAGGGGTTGGTGTTGGTAGAGGGATAGAGGCCGCGGAAGGGCTGGTCTGTGAGGCCGCTTCGGAAGTAGTGACCATCAACTTCTTGAGCGAGTCCTGTTCCTGTTGGGCAAAAGATTTCCCAGCTTCAAAGGCCAGGTCCCAGATGAGTGCGAAGTTGCAGTGTTCAGTGTCAGCTGTCAGCCGACAGAAATCAGCAACACCATATATGTCTCGCGCGGCCAACAGGTTTAAAAGAATTGAAAGGCAGATGTCTGGAACATTGATTTTCGGATTTTGGGGGGTCGGAAGAGGATGTGGAGGAAGGGTGGGACTGCTGGGCGGGGTCGAGTAATGCTCGTCGACATCTGGCACTGGGAGAGGGCAAGAGATGGACGGAATGGGTATGTTGACAGGTGTGTCCATCGAAAGTAGCGCGACGAGGCTGGGGGCATCCGAAATCCCTGGGCTTTTACACCACCTGGACTCGAACTCCTGTTTAACCAAATGCCATCGTTGATGACCCTCATCTGGTAGCTTGTTGAACCATTTCTTTGCGGGAGATCCACAGAAAAGCTTGCTCGAAAATAGGTTGACCTTCTCGCGGTTGGTTGTGCATGAATAGATGTTGGTTTTGAGAGCAGCCAGCCAATCAGCCGGGTTTTTGGCAGCATCTGGTTCACTTGTGAAGACGTACACTCGACGGTATGGAGCCATGGCAGGAGTAATGGACACCGGTGGGTGAACAGAAATGCTCGTGTGACGAACAGGCTAACTGAGTCGCGAAAGAGGAAGCAAGGTGCAAGAGGCAGGTGGGATGTATAAGCTGTTGTGTGATAGGCACTAGAGAGTCCAATACACGTGAATTGCAGTAGTTGAATGCGAAAAGTCTGTCGAGACTCGAAGACTATGGTCTGCTGGCAATGTTGTTGGCAAAATGGAAGCTGGTGGTGGTCCGAATGCGCAGAGTCAAATCACTCTGTTGTCACCAGATGGAGCAGTCCAATCTGACCGGACTTGGGATAGCAGAGGCTCGGATACGCGTCGAGCAGGCAGTGCAGTGTCGCGTCGCACGCAATGGCAAGAGGCAAGCAAGAATGGTTCGTCTACGAATGCGGAAGGTGTCTACAAAGGGATGTGCACAGCCTTGATGCTATCTAATCTATCTATCTAATCTAGCCGAGGACACTGCCAGACCTCACTACTACAGCGTCTGTCTATTATCTATAGATTAGATATCTTTTATTAATCCCACGCTGCGTGTTTAAAAATAGACTTGGTTCTCTTTGCTCGAAAATCTCAGGTAAAAAAGATTAAAACAGAACACATTGAATATATTTAAACTATGAATACTACTAGTCATAAAGTATTAAAAAAAGACCAATAAAATACACGAGTGAAATGAGGATAAGCAAGCAAGGAGGGGACATGTCGACGTGAGTGACGCACATCGACACCTCGCCTGCTGCTGCTCATCCTCATTCCCCTCGTCATTGCTCCCCTCATCCTCGCTCCCATAACAGAGCCTCAGCAGCAGCGGTCGCACTGCTGCTCATTGTCGTCCTACCCGAACAGCAGCTGGTCACGCTGCTGCTCGTTATCATCATCGTATCCGAGCAGCAGCAGGTCGTGCTGCTGCTCGTCGTCGTCGTACCTCGTCGTACCTGAGCAGCAGCCGGTCGTGCTGCTGCTCGTTATCGTTGTCGTATCTGAGCAGCAGCGGTCGTGCTGCTGCTCGTCGTCATCGTACCTCGTACCCGAGCAGCAGCCGGTCGTGCTGCTGCTCATCGTCATCGTACCTCGTACCCGAGCAGCAGCCGGTCGCACTGCTCCTCATTATCGTCGTCATATCCGAGCAGCAGCGGTCACGCTGCTGCTCGTGGTCGTCATCATATCCGAGGATGGTTGTCCCCGTATCTGAGCAGCAGCGGTCGTGCTGCTGCTGCTCGTTATTGTCGCCGTATCCGAGCACCAGCTGCTCGTGCTGCTGCTGCTCGTTATGGTCGTCATACCCCAGTAACAGGCGCTCGCGCTGCTGCTCATTATCGTCGCCATATCCAAGCAGCAGCGGTCGTGCTACTGCTCATGCTCGTTGCTGTATCCGAGCAGCAGCGTTTGTGCTGCTGCTGCTGTTCCCACCTCATCACCGGCGTCATATACGAGCAGCAGCAGTGGTGTACTGCTGCCGCTCCCAACTGCCGTCATCGTTGTATCTGAGCAGCAGCCATCATGCTGCCACTCCTCCTCAATGACGATGTCGCTGCATCTGAGAAGCAGCAGTGAGGCACTGCTGCTTCCACCTTGTCACCGTCGCTGTAGATGAGCAGCAGCAGCCGTCGTGCTGTAGCTGCTGTTCCTGTCATCATCGCCGTTGTGTACAAGCAGCAGCCATCGTGTTGCTGCCGCTGCTTCTATCTCGTCGCAGTCGTCGTGTCCGAGCGGCAGCCGTCGTGCTGTGGCTCCTCCCCACTCGTCATCGTCGCCATATCCGAGCAGCAGCAGCGGTCCCACGGCTGCTGCTGCTACCCCCTCATTGCCTTCAGGTAAGTGGTGGATGGAGGGAGGGAGGAGAAAATGAATCAAGTCATATGACTCAATTCGTTGCTTACCAGGTGGGTCTCCCTCTCGCAGGGTCTCACCTCGCGTCCTTACCCCTCATCTCCTTCCCATCTCCTTCCAGAGCTGGCCCACATTACCTCTATGAGGGAGAGGGGCACACAGCGTCGTGGGCACACAGCATCATGGGCAGCTTCATTTTTGCGTTGTAGGGACCTGGATGGTGGCGTTGTGGGACGGGGTGGATGAGGGAGAGGTGAAGGAGGGCGGTGGTGGTGGTTGAAGAACTGACTCGAATCATTGTTGATGGTTATCCGGCGTTTTCCGAGAGTGACGTGATTGGCTGGCAAGCTCGGACCGGCCAAACACCCAAATGTTCGTCGATGTTTCTAACATCTCCGAGCTCCCTAGAGCTGCCAGAAAAGGGATGAAAAAATATATTTATATTTATAAATAGTTTAAAACATATTTCAGACCTTTCCAGAGGTCGAGAACTTGTCGATTTATGATGAGGTGTTCAAATGAGGTGATTTCGGGCATTTTGAGGTCGGATATCTTCCACTAGGTTACTTGAAGTTGTATCGAACTGAGGATAATGTAATAGAACCATTATTTGGATCAAATAAAACATTTCCAGATACTTTGTGAGGTCTATAATGAGTCAGGATTTTCAGAACTTCGAAATACCAGCTTCGTGATCATATTATCCAAAGATTTCTTATTGATTTCATGCATTAGTTGATGAGAATGTCTGTACTGTGGCACATACTCTAAAGACTATCTCGGAAGCCTCTGAAACATGGGGTAATATCACCCTGTAATGAAACTATATCATATGTCGAGCTATTGATAAGATTATTGTAATACTAAACGCAATGTATCTGTCTTCAAAATGCCCGAAATCACCACGGTCACTCGCAAACTCATTTTAACAAGCACTACTATTATTCTTTTGACTGTAAATTTTATATTTGTGCCCCAAACAACATAGTACATATATTCCGATGATAAATCTACCCTTATATGTGCTGTGGATGTCCTCGGGGACGCTCGAGAGCTCGACGACGGATCAGAGGCTGGCCGGTCCGAGTTTGCCAGCCAATCGTGTCACTCTCGGAAAATGCCAGATAACCATCAACGATGTTGAACCGTCGTTGATGGTTATCTTCCACCACTATTCCTCCATCCTTCCGTGTCTCTCTCGCCTATCCTGATGCCTCAGGAGTTTAGCAAATGTTAGTAAGTCTTTGTTTTGAGGATTTTATATATATTCTAACATTTTTGGGATGTTAATAGGTACGGTACAATTTGAACGAGACCCACCACCACGTCGCGTGCCCCTCCCCTCGTTGACAGATGGGCCGACTTGGGAAGGACGCAAATAGGAGATGGGGGGTTAGAGTGTGCGAGGGGAGACCCTGGCAGAGGGAGACCCGCCCGGTCCATGGTAAATGGAGTCCCCCTCACCTCTCCCTCATCACCACTGACTGCCACCCCCCTTTGCTCGCATCCACGGCCGATGCCAGCACCCACTGCCTCCACCTCCCCACACCGCTGTCAGAAGTGCGATGATCGCTGCTGCTAGTGTACCATGATGACCGCGAGGTGGGAGCAGCAGCAGATACGGTGATGACAGCTAGGTGGGAGCACAGCGGCACAGCCGCCGCCACTTGGATGCGACAAGGGCGAGGTCGGAGCAGCAGCAGCACGAATGCTGTTGCTCGGATACCACAACAATGGCGACGTGGGAGGAGCAGCAGCACGACTGCTGCTGCTCGGATACCACACCGACGAGGGCGACAAAGCAGGGCGAGGGAGATGGGGGCGAAGTAGGCGACGACCTAGCACTGCCGCTGAGAGCGCCAGCTCCTGCCCGCGGAGAGGCCATGTCCCTACCCTTCGCGTAGCAGATGCTGGCCCCTCACGAAACACCCAGGAACGACGACGCCGCGCTTCACCCCTCCTGATCCACTGCCTACCTCCAACCTCCACCCTCCACTCTTGCCCTGCCTGCCCCGCCCCGCTTTCCCTTTCCCCTTGCCCCACCCATGCCCCAATGTCTCCTAGCTCACCGTCCACGCCACATGTGGGTAACGATGCGAAGAGACGACAAATGGGTGGGGAGGACAAGTGAAGACCCCGCTGGGAGCCAACGACCCAGCACCACCGCCATCGCCCAAGGGGAGCACCCCACTGCAAGGTCAGCAAGGTCAACGATAAACCCATAACGACACCACGGGAGCGAACAACAAGGTAGAAGGGTGGGAGGCGAGAGGGAGCGAGGGGACAACCCACCGCTGCCATGGGCTGGGGTTGTATGCCGCACCACTATTGCTCGGATTGCGCCTGATATGTGCATTGCCGCCCACCGTTACAGTATTTTCGTTATCTAGTAGTAGTATTGATGTATAATACTACTTTGTGAAACATAATATATTCATTTTTATCAAAGATTTTCGACTGATTTATTTGAGCAGCAAGCCAGTGGAGCAGACCTGGGCATCCCAATATGGTCCCATCAATTGTTCCCATTCTGGGTAGCATCATCCAGATGAATAAAGATCCATCCATCCCTTCCTCCTCGAAATTTGGGATGGGAATTACACTATTAGAATCATGCTTATCTGTAGATCACGAATAGATTTTTTATTTAATAAAATTCTAACAGGAAAGGTGTGCAAGCGCCAAAATAAGCCCGGTATCCCATTCTGTGATGCCATCATTGTCTCTAAAAATATCTGGACCTGTGCAGTTATTTTTGAAACATCATCCAAACCCATCCGTGCCAATCCATCTATTCCCGCCCCGCTGTGAGGCACGCAAAGGGCGGCATTGGGCGGCAATATATTAAGGGACCCCATTGTATTTTTTTCCGTGCTCAAAACCAACGAGCAGGAGCCCAAATACAAAATCTATAGATAACAGAAACAGGCGCCGAGGCACAAGCATCTGCATCTAAAAATGGCAAGGTGGGCGCTTTGTGGCTATCTAATCTATAGATAACAAACCAGGCCCATATCTAATCTACAGATAAGGAACCGGAGAAGGCACAAGCACTGGCATCTAAAAATATCACACTAGGGCGCTTTCCGTCTAATTTTAGACTGTCATCCAAAGTCATCCTCGTCAATCCACCCATCCCCGCCCCCCATGAGGCGCGCAAGGAGTGGCAATGAGTAGCAATATATTACTCGACCCTATTGGATTTTTTTCCGTGCTCAGAACCGCCCCCGACGATGAGCAAGAGCCCAAATACAACCCCGGACATCATTTCCCACGTTGTTGATGGTTGTTTGACAGCAGCCCTGCCCCAAATAGGAACATCATCCAAAGCCATTCTCGTCAATCCACCCGTCCCCGCCCTCCCCGAGGCGCGCAAATGGTGGGGGCAGGTCAGAATATATTAATAGATCCTATTAGATTTTTTTCCGCGCCCAAAAGCGCCCCCGACGATGAGCAGCACCCAAAATACAGTGCTGGACATTATTTCCTGCATTGTTGACACCTATTTACCATTACCCGCCCCAACAACAAGCACCAAAGCCATCCCTGGCACCCCGGCAGCCTATAGATATTATGTTACATAGCGTTGGGCAACTGCCCAACAGGCTTGTTAGCCTCATAGATGTACACTCCTTATTGGCAGGCAGCCCAGGTATCATACATGATACTGGCACATACAGGTGCGACGTTGAGGTAGGGAGACCCACCCACACCGTGAGGGTGTCAGTCTCTGGAATAAGCTTGAGCACCCAAGCGCGGATGACATTTAAGTCCTCCTCGTTGGCTACCCCATTGGTGGCGATGGAGATACCATCGTAAGCGAGCGAGGCAGACAGAACTTGAAGAGACCTGCCTGCAGCGCGAAGGCCACTATCAATCCTGTTGGCAAGGTTGGAGAGATTGGCATCAGTGGGCTTAGCACCAGTGCCGCTGAAGGTGACGAGGACCTGTCATCGCGATGGTCCACTCGTAGTAAAGGACGGCACCTTCTTCTGCCTCTTGGGAGACAGAACAGGTGCTGACCGATCCCAATTACGGGAATTATCTGTCTGCATGGTGCGCATGCAAGAGGGATGGATTGGCAGCGGACCACCACCAAAGGCACCCATGGCGGGGTCTCGCTGCGACTGCGGGTTGGCTGCCCCAAGCTCAGCATATGTGCGCTTATGGGAGCCAGCACTCCAAGGAACACCAGCTTGCCAACCTGCAGGTCGTGGGGGGACAGGAGGTGGGGGCCTCAAGTAAGAATCCGCTAGCCTCTTGCGAGATGGGTGGGGAGCAAGGGGGGGCACCCTTCGAAGGCGCCGCCCTGCTCTTGGGAGTGGCAGCCCTGCCCTTACCCTTTGACGGGTGGGCAGGGGGGGTATCAATGTCCATGCCTGTATCAGTGTCAGCGCCAGACGACGGTGGCTTGATATGAGCAAATGGAACTGTGTTAGGCATCATGATGGTGTCGTCAATGGGCTTGATAGTCTCAGCCAGGACGTCGTCCAGGGAGAGGGTATCTTCACCGATGGTCGCAGCTTCAACGTCTGACCATCCAGTAGAACAGGATGCCACCACAATGGCAGCAACCACAGCAGCGAAATAGGTAGCAGGCCTCTGGAGGGTGTTATCGGATGAATCAGGGTTGCCCCTCATCCATGCAACAACAGCCCTCAGGGCCCGAGATTGATCATCGACAGCAGAAGTAAGCTCACCCTCCAGGGGATCCTCTGCTCTTGATTGAGATAAGGGTGGAGGCGTCTCCTCAAAGTTGAGGATGATGTCTTCATTGCGCATATAATGGGAGGGGTCTTGCTCAGGAGGTAAGGCCGAAGGGGTAAAGACAGGAGTGCGTTCATGCTCACTGACGGGGGTCCTGTCCCTCTGTTGCTAAGGGACTGAGGTAGAGTATGTCTGCCTCTAAGGAGAGGGAGACACAGGAGATTGAGCTTCTGCCGCCACCGAGGCAGATGACGAGGAGCCACCAGGAGTGTGCCTAGGCGCAAAACCAGGCAATCTGTCTGATGCGTGAGATCCGCTGGGCAGATCGCCACCAGACCTGGGCTTGGGAGGCATTGGGGTGTTGCTAATAGCTTGGTAAAGTAGCGCTCAGGAGTGCTCAATGAGGAGGAGCTGTGGGGGATGATGTTGGTGTTGCTGAAGTTGTTTCCCATGGTCGCACGAAGTGGTTGCCGGAAGAGGAAGAGATGGCATTGTGCGACGCCATACTACGCGTAATCGCTCCCAACAGAATGGAGTTGCAGAGCGAGCAAACCGCACTATTGCAGATCATGTTACTGCTATGCTCAATGAAGCGCACCTTCCTGCATCATTCTGGGCTCACGCTTTGGCTGCATATATACATGTCTGGAATCAACTTCCTACTGCACCTCTGTCTAATACTACTCCATATGCAGAATGGTACAAGAAGAAACCAGATGTGAGCCATTTGCGCATTTGGGGCTGCACTGCATATGTCTACATTCAAAGGGACAAACGCAAGTCGCTTCAGCCACACATGGAGAAATGCATCTTTGTTGGTTACCCTACTGGTTACAAGAGTTGGCAGTTCTACAATCCAGCCACAAAGAAGTTTGTTATCTCTGAACGTGCTGTGTTTGATGAGCGTCACTTCCCTGGCATTGCTGGCTCTGGCCCACTCACCAAAAATGCTCTTATGCCAACTGGCACACCTTTGGAACCGGAGACTGCTCCTTTTGTGCCAGAAATCGGGGAGGATAATGATGATTTGATTTCTCCTGCACAAATTCTGCCTCCTGTAGTCATTCCTGCTCTGCCTGCACCTCCTAATGCACCTGATGCTCCCCCTGAGCCACCCATTGCACTGCCTATTCCAGAACAGCCTCCTGCACCTGCATCTCGCACTCCAACACCTTTTTTATTTATTTGTTTTTTTGAATTTTTTTTTTTTTTTTTTTTTAAATCACCAATTTATATAACCGGTGCACGACAGCAGTCCGGGTGTCTACCTAATACAAACATATGCTGCACTACGAATACAAAAGATAAACGGGGGCTCGCAGGAGAGCATGCAGCGCGACGCGGGCGAGACTGCACAGCAGCCTGAAACCCAAATAATGGATCTTGCAGCCCAGGGGGTCCGACGTTGCGGCATTGTTAACGCTACTCCACGATCGGCAGATAGGGAGTATTGGGTAGACAGGGGGGTCACCCAGATGAAGTCAGAGCTTGCCCAGCTCTCCCCACTTATTCGGCAAACTCGACGTTCTCATTACACCAATGTGGGTCCTCCACGGGATATCATGCCAAAAGCCGCCCACTAGGGCCGACAATCGAAGCCTGCAACGAACAGGCCCCTTGCCCTTACGGGTCCAGAACAGTCCAACATGGAAACACCTGCGGGCACTAGGTCTTGGGCCAAGGCCCCAACCGCACCCAGGATCGCCCCCCATCCAGAGTCCCTCATCCGACTCCGGCTTGAGGCCAGTTGAAAGCAAACGCATTGACATTGTCTTCCAGAAATTTCACAAGGCCCCACACTAGGTGCGGGGCCCTATGAGGCAGCATTGGGAACTTTGGGCACCTGAATAAATGAGCGCGCGTCTGAGGATAAACCCCCACACGTGCACCCAAGAGCCAATGGGTCGTCGATTTTGAACTGCTCGTAGTACGAGCCAATCAGAGCATGATTCATAATAGTATGGCACATGCGGGTGAACAACTGAGAGTTGCGACTGCCAGATTCAAGCTACGGCCCACCGTGAACGGGGGTCAGACGGAGAGGATTACCCTTTAGATCCTCTAGTTCCAGAAAGTTGGAACCAAGTAAAAGAGGCTGCTCGTCGACCGAAGCCTTCCAGTCAGATCTCGTGACGTGATCAGCCTTGGCTTTAAGCCAGGCGGCCGATAGAGGAGTATCCAGGGTGACGTGCACACCTGGAAACCCTAGAACAAGGTCATGAGCCTCTTGATGAATGCCCCACTCCATATCAGAGGGAGACTCTGCAAAAACGACTTTACAGTCACCGCCATCACAAAACCATCACTCAAGTGTCCGACAGACGATCAGGGATGAAGCCTGATTCGAATGCAGGGAAGGGTCCACTGATAGGCGCACCGCATGCATTGCATCAGTGAATATAACAATATGGGTGACATCTCTGAACACAACAGCAGCGGAAATGGCAATCGCGATGGCAGCGAGCTCAGCGTCAGTGCTGATAGCGCGCCCAGCAGAGTGGCATCTGGCTAAAACCTGTGCCCCCTGCCGTTCAAGTACAACACCAGTAGCCGCCTGCCAGGGCCCCGGGGGGACCGAGCTGTCAACTCCGGCATAGATAGTACCTGGTTCGTCATCGCAAGTGGCTTTCCAAGCCTCGCTTTAGCAGGTCCCCAGATCCTAAAGCGGCTTGGAAGCTCATTTTGGATGCGTCTCTCGAGTCTCTCGAGGACAATCCGGATGCTGCATATGCTGGTGTCGATGGCTCCTGCCCCCTGGGGTGGCAAGCCGCCACCGGCGTTGTTATCAAACGGCAAGGTGCACAGGTTTATTCTGGGTGCCATGCTGCCGGGAGGGCCTCGTCTACGGACACAGAGCTCTTTGCTATTCGCGTAGCCATTTCCAATGCCGTCGGCTTTGGGGATGTCAAGCACGTTACTATTTTCACTGATGCGATGCATGCTGCTCACCTCTCGGTGGATCCTTCGCCGCACTCCTTTCAGTATCAGTCACTGATGGTGTGTCATTTACTTGAGCCTTGGTTCAGGCGCTCGCCTGAACATAAGGTTACTTTCATCGAGTCTCCCTCCGATATGGAGTGGGACATACATCAGGAAGCACACGATCTTGTTGCTGGTATGCACGGCATTGCCATCATTCCTACCACCAAACTCTCTCTCCAGTATGTCCGCAACTTTGTGGACAAATCGGCACACACAGATTGGAAACAACAGGTTTCCGATAAGCCTTATTTGCTAGGCTCCAATTTTATGGAGCTGCAAGGGTTGAACGGTGACCCTGTCCAGCCGACTCCCACTCGCGGGGGGCCTTGGCTCGAATCTGGCGGTCTGAGTGTGTCGCTCTTTGCCCGCATGTGCTGTTTAATCACGAATCATGCTCCGATCGGCTTGTATTATGAGCGGTTCAAAATCGATGACCCTAGGGCCCTCGGTTGTGAGTGTGGGGTTTATCCTCACACTCGCGATCATATATTCAAGTGCAAGGAACAGCCTTGGACTCGCCGGAAGCCGAAACTCGTTTCGGAGCTGGTGACGTATTTGTTGGAGCACCCTACGGTGTTCTCCTTCTCCCGGCACCCTGCTGGAGTCGGATGAGGGACTCTGGGAGGGGGGCGATCCTGATCGCGGAGTGGGCCGCGGTCAAATCTACTCGACTACCCGTGAAGTGTTTCTGTTTGGCGGCGGCAAAGTTCTGCAAGTGCCTAGGGCCCTGGTCATCCCAGGGCCGGTGGCGTCAACTCTCTGAGCCGGTGTCATGCGCCGTCGATGGAGGACCCAGTTCGGTGGACGGCGGTGGGGGCTTCGGCTCCTGCTTAGCTATTACAACGTAAATTTTACCGTTGAACTGGGGAGGGTCTGGCAGGCTCTCTTCACTTTCAGGTGACCCCCCTTTCCATCCCAATACTCCTATCTGCCATTCGTGTGGTAGCGTTAACAACGCCGCAACGATGGACAATCTGTAGTTGCGAAACTACTTATCTGGGTTTCAGGCGGCTGTGCCGTCTCACCTGCGCGCGTCGCATGCTCGCTGTCGAGCTCAATTTCTTTCTTTTATGGGCGTAGTATACCATCTTCGTTTGTATTAGTTAGAGACCAGACTGCTTTCATGCACTGGTAAATAAATTGTCGATTTAAAAAAAAAAAAAAAAAAAAAAAAAGGTTCATCATCGCACTTCTCGACAAGTTTATCTGGTACGATTTTCCAAGCAGCCTCAGGGTCTGCAGCCCCAGAGTGAGTTGGGTAGTTGAGAAACTTGAATCGACTTGCATGTCAATCCATGAGACGATGTCCAGGCCTGGCATCTGGAGCAAAAGGCTCCAGGGTCTCCAGACCAGATGGGTGGAACAAGGTGTTCCCCATAAGTCTGTCAGTCACTTTATGATGATGATCAACAGGGATGTGTTCGATGGCCCTCCGATGAGGGACAGCCTTCTTGAGAAGAGGGCCCGCCATAAAAGAGCAGACTGGGTGAGTATCAGACAAAATTGAAATCCAGGCAATAGCCCTGGAATTCAATCTATCCAAGAGTATGGGGATGGGTAGGAGCCCTGCAAGGGCCTCAATGCCACCTGAGGGTGAGGTGCGAAAGCACCCAGTAATCCAAAGTCCAGCCTTACACTGGACATTAGTAAGTTGTGCCATGAGACCTTTACATCAGGCCTTACGAAAGTACCACATGCGATACCCATATGTAACTATGGGAATAACGCATGTATGGTAGAGGAGACACTTCTGGATGGGCGTCAAACCCCTAGTAGATGACCCAAGCATTTTCATCGCTACAACCAATGTAAACCCCTTGGTCGAGTAATAGCGCACATGCTCATTAAATGAGAGCTTGTGGTCAAAATAAAACCCCAGGTATCACCAGAATGGCTTAGGCTGGAGTGGAGTTTCAGCAGTGTAGGGCGCCTCACCCAGATCAATGCTTGGATTATACCGGTCGCACGATCGGTCAAAGTGAAAAACCTCCGACTTGGCGTGCTCCAGTGCAAGCGCGAACTTAGTGAAAAGTTCGAATACAATCTTGTAAGCTTTTTGAAGGTTTACAATGTTGGAATCTAGGTCTGGCCCCTGTGAAATGAGGGTGCTGTCATCGACATAAGACAGAAGGTCAACCTCGAGATGAATCTCAAGGCACTTCTTGTAGAAACGGCGCATGATAGGTGCCAGGTAAAGAGCTGACAGGACCGGGGACAAGGCAGAGCCCTGCCCCACACCCACGTCAGCCTGTAGAGGATCGGACAAGAAAGAATTCCACGCATAGCATGTTTTCCTCTCGACCAGGTAAGAACTGAAAAACTTGACCACCAAGGGTGGAAAGCCAAGCTTCCGAAGAATAATCACGAGTACTTCGTGATTGAGAGAAGGGAAGAACTGAGCGAGATCGAAAGCGACCACGCTAGTCTTTAACCCCTTCGCCCATCCTGCCTGCACCATGTGCATCAGGAAAAGGCCCGCGTCCTTGGTGGAGCATCCCCGGACACCCCCAACGATGAGTTTACCTATGGTATTCAGGAGTACAATAGGCCTGAATGCCTTAGGAGTGGAGTAGGATGGCTTGGGGATTATAAACGACATGGAGTCCTTAAATGGAGACGGCCAGTACCCCACATGCATGCAGGCATTGGCAATCAAGAGGAGCACCTCAACAGAGTGAGGGTCTCTATGTACAATCTTCTTCAGGTGGGACCAATTGACATGATCCGGACCTGGAGAAGAGAGACTGGAACATGCAGAGAGAGCCTCTGTGAGTTCCAGTGGAGAAAAGGAGGCCCACTCCCGAGCAGGAATACCTTGTTGAACTCCCTCCCTGACCTGCCCGTTAGGGAGTGGGTTCGTTTTTCCACGCTGGAACTCACAGAGGCTCTCTCTGCGTGTTCTGGTCTGTCTGCTCCGGGTCTGGATCATATCAATTGGTCCCACCTGAAGGGGATAGTACGTCGGGATCCTCACTCTGTTGAGGTCCTGCTCTCGATTGCCAATGCCTGTATGCGTGTGGGGCTCCTGGCCGTCAGTTTTTAAGGAGTCTACTTCGGTAATCATACCCAAGCCGAACAAACCCTCCTATTCTGCACCTAAGGCATTCAGGCCTATTGTTCTCCTGAACGCCTGCGGCAAATTAATTGAGAAAATGATCTCGAATCGCATTCAGTTCGACACTGTTAGATTGGATATTTTCCATCCTAATCAGGTAGGGGGCGTACACCAACACTCCACAGAGGACGCTGGGCTCTTCCTCATGCACATTGTGCATGCAGGGTGGGCTAAGGGTTTAAAGACTAGTGTGGTCACTTTTGGTCTCGCTCAGTTTTTCCCTTCACTTAATCACGATGCTCTTGTGATTATTCTTTGGAAACTTGGCTTTCCTCCGCTGGTGGTCAAGTTTTTCGCATCCTATCTGGTAGAACAAAACACGTGTTATGCATGGAATTCCTTTTTATCAGACCCACTGCAGGCAGACGTGGGGGTGGGCCAGGGATCGGCCTTGTCCCCTGTCTTGTCGGCTATTTATCTGGCGCCTATTATGCGCCTATTCGAGAAGCGGTGCCTCGACCTTGGGTTGAGGGTCGACCTCCTCTCTTATGTTGATGATGGCACACTCATCGTGCAAGATGAGTGGCTGGATCATAATATTGCGATGCTTAAGAAGGCATACGCTGTTATCTTCGAATTGTTCAAGGCCTTTGCTTTGGCGCTCGAACACGACAAGTCTGAGATCTATCACTTCGACAGATCTCATGCTTATTATAATCCTAGCATTGATCTCGGGTATGCACCTTACACCAGAGATCAGGCTAATTATCTCAAGCCCAAGCCGTTTTGGCGGTACCTGGGCTTTTACTTGGACCGCAAGCTCACCTTCAATGAGCATGTGCGTTATTACTCCACCAAGGGTTTCACATCGGTCGTTTCTATGAAGATGCTTGGCTCCTCTACTCGGGGGCTCTTGCCTATGCAAAAGCGCCTCCTCTATTGCACGTGTGTGGTCCCCATATTTACTTATGGGTATCGCATGTGGTTCTTCAAGGGGGCCCAGAATAAGGGCCTCATTAAACAGCTTGTGCAAGTTCAGTGCAAGGCTGCTCTTTGGATTATAGGTGCATTCTGTACTTCACCTTCAGGAGGGGTGGAGGCCCTTGCAGGCCTCCTACCCATCCCTATACTTCTCAAAAGATTGCGCGATCGTTCTACGGTTCACGTCGCCACTCTTTCTGATACTCATCCCATCTGGTCTTTCATGGCTGGATCGACACTTAAGCGCGCGACCCCCCATCCCATGTCGGTCGAATGCATGCCTGCAGCTCATCGCTGTACTTTACAGTCCCCCACCTGTCCACATGGACTCCACGGACTCCATGGAATTCCATGGACTTTTTGTGGACTTTTGACTTAATGGTATTTTTCTTACATTTAAAAAAATTAGTCCATGGATGTCCATGGACAGTCCACACAAAGTCCACACAAAGTCCACACAAAGTCCACACAAAGTCCAGAGGCATGAAATTAGCAGTAAATATCATGTCTGTGGACTTTTGTGGACTTTTGTGGACTTTGGACTCAGAGCCAAATGAAAGTTATATTAAATTGGAAAGACCCCAGTCCATGGACTCTCTGTGGACTTCTGTGGACTTGGAATTACAACCAGACAAGCCAATTAAAGAAATTGATGATATTTTTTTTAAAAAACTACTAAATTACAACAAGTAAACTATGTGGGTATATGTGGGGCCAGCCTCAGCATGGTCCTCATGTGGTCACCATGGTGGTCACATCATCGTCGTGCCGTCATCATCAGGTCCATGGTTGGGGTGGTGGTTGGGTTGGCGGTCAGGCAGTGGTCGGGTTGTGGTCACCTGGGTGGTCGCCGTGTTGTCACCTGAGTGGTGGGGTCGTCATCACGCTGGCAGTCGGGTCATGTCGTGGTCGGGTCGGTCATCGCATTGTGTCAGTTGTTGCGTCAGTGGTCGAGGTGTCATCGTCGCTCAGTTGTCGCATTGTGGTCAGTCATGGTTACGTCGGTCGTCGAGTCGCGTCGTCGGGTCAGTTGTCGCGTCGTCGGGTCGGTCATCACGTCGCTGCATTGTTCGTTGCGTCAGTCGTGGCAGTGGTGAGGGGGGATCGACGACGACACCGCGCCGTCATTTGTCGGGCCTGTGGAGTATGGGGCAGGTGGCAGCCCCGCCGCTGCACCGCCATTGTGGTTCTCAGCACCCACCCGACATCAGAACGACATGGGAGCACGACGTGTGCTCCCGCTGTCATTGCCGTCACATGTCCATCATGGTGGTCGCGCGGCGGGTGTGATTGGGGTGGTCAGTTGCGTGCGACGCTGCCGTCGGCGTCATTTCAGTGCCCGGCGGGCACATCGTATTCACGATGTACCTTGCAGGCCTCCCATTCCTGGGTCCCTGCGTATCCAATATCCCCGTTGGCGCGTGTCCCTCACACGCCGCATTGTCGCGTCGTCTTGTTGCTCAGTTGCATTGGTGGTCACACCGTCGTCGTCGCTTTGTCGCCTCATCGCGTGGTCATCGTCATCGTCGCGATCGCTTCCGTGGTCACGTTGTCATCGCTCCATTGCCGCGTCGTGTCGTTGGTCATTATTCGCGGCAGTGGTGATCGTGCGGGTGTCCTGCTGTTGTCGGTGTCGTTTGTCATGCTCGGGGGCATGTCAAATCTGCGAGGGACGGGGCGGGGGTTAGTTTGTCATGGCGGGGTTCGTCATTCGCGACGCACCGTATGGGTCTCCCATTTCTTGGGTCTCCCCTTGGGATCCAATACCCCCGCGGTGCATTTTCCCTCACGCACCGCGTGTTGTTGTTGTTGTTGTTGTCATGGCGGTTGTGCTGTAAGTGAGTAGTCCGCGGGGAGGCGGATGGTGGTGGAATGGTGGTGGTGGGAAGGAAGCAAGCGGTGACGTGGCAATGTTGCAGCCGCGTCACAGTGTTCGGTCACCGGTTGCCGAGTTGCCGACATACTTCGGTATATAATTAACCGAAATTCCAAAACAATATAAAGCACTTTGGCGCAGGTGGCTACAGCGCGGCAATAATAATAGTCTGCCAGTCAATAGTTCAATTCTTGCTCATGGCATTTTATTTTTGTTGCTATTATTATTAATATAGTAAGGGGCAAGTCCACAAAATCCATGGCATTGTCCACGGATAGTCCATGGAGTCCACACCCAAAATGGACATTGTGTGGACTTTGCATGGACTTTTCATGGACTTTTCATGGACTAAAAATTGCAATTTGGCAGGTGTTTTCACCAAAATCAAACCTGAAAAAAAAATTGTAAAAAGTCCACGGATTGTCCACGGAGTCCATGAAGTCCATGGAGTCCATGTGGAACAGGTGGAGGAGTGTAAAGACCTCCGATAAACAGATGAACTATGGAAGTCGAATTGATGGTCTCTGGTCTAGGACAACAGAAGATCATACTCGGATTTCCCTGGCTGGAAGAAGTAAATCCAGACATTGATTGGGAACAGGCAACCTTGACCTGGCGCACTCCAAAAATTGAACTACCGACAAAGAAAGAATACCTTAAGGAACTGACAAAACACCCTTTGAAGGCTTTCATCGAAGAAATCCCGGACGAACAGGCAAACGGACAATGAAACTTGGACTGGTCATATGAGGAGTTTACTCCTATATTGGCTCCTATGGATCTTCCTTATGAGAGTTTCACTCCTGTAATGGAACGAATGGACCTCCCTCTTGATCCCGTAGGATTAACGGAAATGGAAATGGAAACGGACATGGAACCCTCGGACGACCTCGCAGAACTTCTCATCTCTTCCATGAAACTAACGGAAGAAGAAGAGACTTGGATAAATCTGAAAACCACAGCATCTCAGACTTTTGCTCTCACTGACAAAGGGCCAAAGGATGAATGATCTCTGGAAGAAAGAATACCGACAGAATACCACGAATATTTGGACCTCTTTGACAAGAAAACGGCAGACCGATTCCCTAAATCACGATCTTGGGACCATAAGATCGAGATGAAACCCAGATTCTCACCGAAGGTTTTTAAAGCATATAACCTTTCACCGGCAGAAGATGTTGAACTCGGCAAATTCTTGGATGAAAACCTGGAAAAAGGATACCTTCGACCATCGAAATCGCCACAAGGATCTCCATTCTTCTTTGTTCAAAAGAAAGATGGAAAACTTCGACCTTGCCAAGATTATCGTTACCTGAATGAATGGATGATCAAAAACGCTTATCCACTCCTGCTCATATCCAAACTTATGGACAAACTCAAAGGCGCCAAGTATTTCACCAAACTTGACGTATGATGGGGATACAACAATGTCTGTATTAAGAAAGGAGATGAATGGAAAGCGGCCTTTAAGACCAATAAAGGACTTTTCAAACCTATGGTAAGAGTCTGTTCAGTTGGCATAATCATAATCGATTATGATTATTGATGGCATTCATAGTATTCCCACAGGCCAAATTGGGAAGGCATCAACTCGGCCGTGACATTTCCGTACCCCTGACATTCCTGGTAACAAGGCCGACATCTGTCGCCGCGTGCGCCCTTCCCGCCTCTCATCCCGCCTTCATGAATAACTTACCAATTTGATATTATCAGAGCGAATTAAACTGTGAGGAGTATCCTATTATGGACTTTAAATTTAATTATTATGTAGCGCCAGACATTGTCCCAAATTTGCACCCCAGGGAGCAGCTCACCATTGCCAACAGTGAGCTCAAGCCGTCAGGGACAAGAGCAGGGATGTGACGTGTCATGGGAGAATGATGGAAATTCTCGATTGGGCCTGTGGGAATATTATGAATGCCATCAATAATCATAATCAATTATGATTATGCCAACTGAACAGACTCTAATGTTTTTCGGCATGTGCAATTCCCCGGTGACCTTCCAAGCGATGATGGATGACATCTTTAAAGATATGACGTCCGAAACCCATATTGAACATTGGATCATCATTTACATGGACGACATTCTCCTATTCTCTAAAAGCAAGGACCGCCTAAGAGAATACACGAAACGAGTACTCCAATGTCTACAAGAAAACGACCTCTATCTGAAGCCTGAAAAATGCTTCTTTGAAGAAACGAAACTCGAATACCTCGGCATGATCATAGAGGAAGGAAAGATCTCCATGGACCCATCGAAACTTCGAGGAATCAGTGAATGGCCAATTCCCAAATCAGTAAAACAGGTCCGATCATTCCTCAGATTTGGTAATTTCTATAGGCACTTCATCAGAGCATATTCGGAAATAGCTCGAGGCCTAAATAACTTACTAAAAAAGGATAAAACCTTCGACTGGGACACTGCCGCCAACACCGCTTTCGAAAACCTAAAGAAACGATTCACCGAGGAACCCATCCTGATCATGCCCAACACCGTGAAACCATTCTATATAGAATGTGATGCCTCTAAGTATGCCTCTGGAGCAGTACTTATGCAAGAAGACGTGAATGGCGACAAACACCCTTGCGCATTCATTTCGATGACCTTCAACCCGACGGAACGGAACTATGAGATTTACGACCGCGAGTTACTTGCAATGATCCGTGCACTGGTGGAATGGAGACATTATATTCAAGGATCTCCTCACACAACGATCGTCTATTCTGACCACAAAAATCTGACGTACTTCCGAAGCACCCAGAAACTGAACTGACGACAGGCACGATGGTCGCTCTACCTGTCTGAATTCAATTTGAAACTTGTGCACCAACCGGGTCACAAGATGATCCAATCCGATGCCCTATCTAGATGACCTGACTTTATCCCAGATGAGGATAATGACAACGAAGATGTAACCCTTTTGCCAGAAGGGCTGTTTATTAACCTAATCGAGGTGGAACTCCAGGAGAAGATAGCAAACTCGAAGGACCTGGACACTGAAGCAGCTGAAGCAATAAAACTATTGCTTGATGAAGGACTGGGAAATCTTCGACGAGACCTCGAGGATTGGACAACAGAGGAATTCGATGGACAGCGACTTCTTTTTTATAAAGGAAAGAACTATATTCCCAACAATCGCTCTTTACGACGTGAAATTGTTGAAAGATATCACGATTTACCCACTGCAGGACACCCAGGAGAACTTGAGACATATAATGCTGTACGAGAACATTACTGGTGGCCTGGCATGCGATCCTTTGTGAAATCCTACGTTAAAGGATGCGGAATCTGTCAGCAGTTTAAAATCTGCAGAAACCCATTGAACCCAGGACTCATGCCACTGGAAGGGTCTAAATCACAAAGACCTTGGGCTGAACCGACCATGGACTTTATCAGGGGACTACCCCCTATCGAAGGAAAGGATGCAATGTTGGTCGTGGTCGACCATGGCTCTACTGGGGGGGCAATTACTATCCCTTGCTCGACAAAAACGGATTGGAAAGAGACTGGACAACTCCTAGTTGACAATCCATTCTGACGCTTCGGACTCCCTGACAACATCTTGTCTGACAGAGGACCCCAATTCGCTGCCAAAGCATTCAGAGAGATGCTTCGACTCCTCGGAATTAAGTCAAAACTCACCACAACCTATCACCCTCAGACAGATAGAGCAACCGAATGCATGAATCAGGAAATTGAAGCATATATATCCATATATTGCTCTTCTCATCCCGACACTTGGCTCTATTCAGTCAGCATGCTGAAATTCACGTACAATGACAGGAGACATGCAGAACGACAGAGGACCCCATTCGAACTCCAACTCGGATATTCGCCATTGGCTGTTCCAACTTCCTTCGAAAACACGAAGTTTCCAGCTGTCGAAGAATGCCTGACCAATTTGGCTAAAGACAGAAATGAAGCACTGGCTCAATACTTTTCATTCCTCCACTGATTCCTCCCGGAATGACCAGATTCCGGAGGAATGGACCGGAATCCGCAGGAATGGACTCAATTCCACAGGAATCCTGACCGGAATCCACAGGAATGACCGAAATTCCGGTTAGGACTTCAACTTAGTGGACTTAGACAGAACTCAGAGAAAAATATCACTCAAAGATTTTGCATCTTTCAGGAATTGAACCCAGAGCCCCGGAAGAAATCCAGTAGCTAATATCCCAGACCATTTAACCATTAGACCAGAGAACTGTTGTTAACCTACCAGAAACATCGGACTACATACCCTATCTATCTATAATATATTTGTAGATTGCGTAACCAATTCTGAGAGATTCAGGGTCAATGGGGTACCATCAGATTCAGAATTTTAAGGAGATTACAAATATGTATATGTCATCTCACTCGGGTAACTGAAATCACCTTATTTGTTCTGTTTTGGGGACCGTGGGAACTTTTTGCCAAAAAAAAGTAACTATAGAGCATGCTTCCAGAATCACAAATATATCAAAATCATGTGACTAGCTGCTTTTGTCATTGAGAAAAACACAAAAAACTCGCCCGAAGCCGGTGGTTTTGAAAATTGCACTTGCTAAATATGGAATATCTTGATTAGAAATAGGTCCCACAGTTTCATTTTGATGTCATTTTATGTAATAGTGTGATATTTTCACGTTGTTGCTAAAAATAACCATATTTCCTTTTTTGGAAATAACCGGATTCCGGTGGCCATTCCGTTCCGGCCATTCCTGTTGGGTATTCCGGTTGCAGCTCATTCCGGTCTGCATTCCCCCGGAATGAAATTTCGCATTTTGGCTGGCCTCTCAGCCAAAATGACCCAAAAATTATTCCTCCGGAATGACAGGATTCCGCAGGATTCCGGTAGAAATCAGTGGAGGACAATAAAGACCTCCACTGGCTGCTCATGACCTTGCCAGAGCACACATGGCTGAATGAAAATGATCGAAATTCATCCCATTCAGTGGAGAGGCGCAATGCCTGATGCGCAGCCTTTATTTGTTGTTGTTGTGCCCCCCTCATATTTTCATGCAAAAAAGTGGAATCCAAGTTTCGTCCCAGCAGCGGCCCTCCTACCTATAAGTCATGCAGATACGAGGTTATAAGTGTTCTACCCAGGATCTGGCTTAATAAAATCAAAGAAAATATGCCAGGAACCATGCTTAATGACACGTCAAGGGCGCGTTACTCAAGGACAAAAACATATTTTTACCATTTCGTCAACCCAAATCCAGGAGATAGTCCTAAAAACTAATTTGATCTAGTGTTTTGGTCAGATTGACGCAAGATTGATGTCCAAGTTGAGCCACGAGAGACGCGCTCATTAGCTTACATAACACGTGATGGAACGCGCAGACGCGCTATCCTCTGCCTCTGCGATACCCATATCTTACTAAGGAATAATCATATCTGACAATGAAGTCAATGTGCTCAATGGTCAAGAACTCAACGAGCAACTCGATTGGCATCGCGAGAACGAGAAAAGTTACAAGGATCTCACGGAATGGGTGCCTTTGAAATCCAAAATCGGCAAGAAGTCTGAGTGCGTGGCTGAGCTCAAGAAAGCCATAAAACGACACAAAACCAACATTCCAACATCTCAGCTCAAGTAAAATGCATTGGATGACATTGAAATGGCCGATTCTCATGCAGATGACTCTACTTATATGTATCTGACAATTCTGACCATGAAGATAATTTAGTGTAGGTGCATTTTTTTCATCTTAGAACTCAATTTTAATACCTTTTCATGTACCATACTTGCATATACCTTTATAATTTACTATTTAAAAGCTTTAACTGGACATAGACAAGGTTCATTGTTGTTAATTAGATGAAGACGAACGAAATCATTCATTTGCCATGTTTTGTGTGGCTGTGCGATTAGTCATCAGTCGCGGCGATGAACAGGCATTGCGCCTCTCCACATTCAGGAAAGGACAAAAGGTCTGGCTCGACTCATGAAACCTGAACACCCGGTATAACAAGAAAATGGCCCCAAAACGCGAAGGACCCTTCGAAATCACAGAAGTCCTTGGGCACTTAACCTATCGACTCAAATTACCAAAGCACTGGAAAATACACGACGTCTTCCATGCTGTCCTCCTCATGCCCTACACTAAGAATGACATCCATGGACCCAACTTTACCCAACCTCCACCTGACCTTATCAATAGAGAAGAAGAGTATGAAGTCGAAACCATCCTGAACCACAGGAAATCTGGAAGGGGATATAGATACCTCCTAAAATGGAAAGGATATTCGATCTCCGACGCCAGCTGGGAAAATCAAAGTGCACTTGCCAATGCATCACAACTCCTAACCACATACCAAAAATGCCATCGCCTTCCACTGTTTCACCAAACATGAACGCTCTACGAAAAACGGTATTGATGATCTCGATAAGATCGAAGAAGGCAAAACACGAGGACACAGCACCACCCCCAGTCCCATTCCAACACGCGTTGTATGCGCCACCACCTGTCGCCCAAAATACCCCTATCCTCATGATAGAACCACCACCATGCACCCTCCCACAGCTTGAGATCGAACTCACTGCATGGATGATGCACCAAAAAGAAGCAGAAGAATGAGGGATGAAATTCGCGAAGAAGATAGCAGAAAGGTCGATCGAGGAAACGAGGCGAGAAATACGAAAAGAGAAGAGAAAAAGGATTATAAAGAGGGCAAAGTCGTTCTTTAATGCCCCAACTTAGTATTCATACCAAGTTACCTACACCGTTTGTAAAAAAAAACCTCGTACTCGCTATCTCTCCACTCCCAAACATGACTGCCACCTCCACTCCCACTTCTTCTGTCCCCACTTCCCCTATTGTTGTATCTGACTCCTCTGAAAGCACCAAGAGCAATGCCACCATATTCACCACCGGCGTCATAGCCGTCAACCCGCTCTACACATTGAACCGCACTCTCCCCGGGTCATTCACCATTCCTAGAAACCCTACCACCCCTATTCTAAAGAACTCCGCCACCGCTGCTCGAGGAAGAGCAGCATCCGTCGCTTTCGCCAAACTAGCCACGAGCTCCCCTATCCCAGAACCTGTTAAGAATGCCGCATACGACTCTCCCGATGCTGAAGCCGTCAGAAAGCATCACGAGAAAATCCAGCGAGACATGAGGTTTAAGAAACAATCGCCCCAGGAAACCTTTCTTAGCTTCCCAAACTCCAACCTATCCTCCACCAGCTACCAGAACACCACTGGACTTAGAATGAACCTCGCCCATCAAGTCGAGCATACCCTGACCCGAATGGACATCCCTCAACCTTCAGGACCTCGACTAACCTACGCCAAGGTAGTCAAGACCCGTGCTTCTAACAAGAGCAAAGGGAAACTACCCCTCACTGGCAATCAACTGATGACCAGTGAGACGATTGAAGAAAGATGATTGATATCCTACAAAGAATTCATGGGGTATTTAAAGAACCCCAATGATGTGCAGGAGATTGGCAAACTTTGTAAAGGGGACACCAATCTCCAACATTCCATTATTTTCCTTGACCACGCCAAAGACACCATTCGTAGTCTTGAAGGCCTGGTCAAGTACCAGGAGAACATCAGCAGGAACATCTTCCGGAACATGACAGATGCCTTCGACCTCGACAAGAAGATCTGTACTCTCGTCAACTATCGGTGGCATGACAAGAAGAAACTCGATGGGCGCGTCGAAAAGAAGAAACCCCTCACTAGTCTCCTACCCATCTGAGAAGTGTCTCTGTCTCCCTTCCTATGATCCCCTGAGAGAATTGTTGTCCATCCCATCCCTATTCCCCAAACCTCCTCTCGACAACACGCTGTCATGTCCCGACCTCTGCCTCCTCACGATACTGTTGAATATGTGTCCGATGGAGACGTCTCTGGTGTTGATGATGTCGATGATGCACCGGAATGTGAACGAGATCAGGAGCTGTTGGCAAAGTATGCTGATGGAAGCCAAAAGCAAGTGGTGGGCAAAAGCAAGAAACATGAGATCGAGGAAGTGCTGGATGATTTGATAAATGCAGAAGCCCACAGACTTGGCTGTCGGCGTAGGCCTATCAATGTCTATTTCGAGAACAAAGATGCATGTGAGTCTGTCTGCTCTAGCTTTTACGTCTGATGTCAATGAATCATGATTGATCTGAACCAAATCTTACCTGGCAGTGTCAGAACATTTGGCATGCAATGTTGAAATGAAAGCAGGTTGTACACGCTGTTCCATTCCTTCATCCCGCCTCTGCTGCGACATCCATAACCCTGCCGAATTTATCCAATACAGGATCCCTGCGATTCCTTCCACTCATATTCCTGCACGCTCTAGAATCAAGCCTAATCTGACAATGTCTGCGAGCAATATTCAACTTCGCAATGCTCTGGAGGACTGGAGAGAGGCTGCCACCGAACAGCATTATGGGTATTCAAGTCTCGTTGATTTTGGCGGCACGCTTGTTATGCCGACGGATGTCCTCAATCAGATTGTGGTGTGTGCTCACTTTGGGAAAATCACGACCAAGGATGATCTTGCAAAGGAAACACGATGGGACAAGTGTTATGATTGCACCTGGTTCGCGCATGCATGCTCGTATGCACATACTTTTCTTTTCTTACACTTCGCTATGCACCTTCCATCCACATCCCAATCCCATCATTTGCCGCATAGCTATCCCTCACATCTGTTTTCTCTCTCATCTTCTACTTCTATCTGTTTCACATCCATCGACTCCATGATGGATATCTTACATATATCATAACACGTCTGAGACGTGTTTTATCTATTACTCTGAACTAGCTACTTAGTATAAATACTAGAGTAGCATACTATGTATTCCTTAGCTAGATCTTAAGAATCACATCTTGAGTACCTAGTACACCTTGATCCTTCTTGAACACTCTAAGCTGTTTGCGAACGCTTAAGTGACTTCGAACCTTGACCTCAGTCTTGAAGTACGACTTAGGCATTATTTATCCTGCTGGATATCTTATTGCTTGTCAAGCCGTAACAAAAGATCTAGCTACCTCCTTATTCTGCTTGCTATCCAGCATAGCGGCCACCCCACCTTGACACCATGCCACCCTGAGGGACTATCAGGGCACCCAGCGCAACCCCTAGTCCAGAACCAGAAAGACCTGTTGAGGATACTACCACCCAACACCCAGAAACTACTAATAGGCGATACACCAGAGTAGGGAGAACAGAAAGAAGGACATCTGTATCTCCATCATCGAACGAAGAATTCTATGAAACCACTGAAGGCCCCGATCCAGAAGAGTTACTCTCTGCTAGCATCTTCTCTGAAGAAACACGATCAGGAAACACCTTAACTTTCCTACCCCTAGAAGCACCACCACTTGATCCGACACCAGAACCAACACTTGACACATTTGATTCTGAACACGCTTCGGAAACCCGATCAATCAACATTCCGTCCGAAACCCGAGTCGAAACCCTTACAAGGGAAATCAACACTGCCATAGAAAACATGGACGAAACATCTACTGGAACCTCTTCTCCATCTCTGAAAGAACTAAACCTGAACCGACCCAAGATTTTTGATGGAGAAAACGCCAAATTTGCATCATGGCTGAAAGCAGTATTGCTTTACCTAAACATCAACAAGAAAGTCTTTGACACAGATGAAAAATCGATAGGATTCGCCCTGTCATTCATGGCGGATAAAGCAGTGGCCACCTGGAGAGAAGAATTCCTTGACTCCCATGTCGATGAAACAACCAAGGAAATGGACCTAGAGACATGGGCAGATTTCATAAAGAAACTCTTCAAAGATTTCGAAATCTCAGATGAAAAAGGCGATGCCTTCGAACAACTCCACACAATTAGACAAGGAAACAAATCAACCGATGAACACATCTCTGCATTCAAACTACTCATGATCAAAACAGGGATGAAAGAACAATTCGCCTTAACAGACCTCTTTGCAAGGTCAATCAACCCTGGACTTCGAGGAGACATCTATGACAAAGTCGAGACACTCCCCGACACCCTCGAAAAATGGTATGAAGTTGCCAAGAATTATGCTACCAGATGGAGCATAAGAAATAGGATGAAGGCACGACAATCTGGAAAGATCCCGATTCCCGTTAAACAAACTGAAAAAAGAACCTGGAACTTCACCAGACCTACACTCCATGACCCAAACGTGATGGACATTGATGCCATGAGTGTTGAGGAGTGGACCGAACTCATGCGAAAGGGCGCTTGCTTCTTCTGCAAAGAACAAGGACACCGAGCGGCTGACTGCCCAAAAAAGAAGGGCAAACAACCAGCCAAGAAATACGAACCACCTACCAAGAAGAAATACAATGCCAAAGACGTGCATGCCCACATCTGGGCCTTGATTGAAGATATGGAAGAAGAAGAGCAGAATGACCTATATGGTCATCTGGCAATGGATTTTTAAGATGGAGAACTGAATCGATGTCAGTCTCTCCATATTTATCTATTTACTCAGTACTGTTGGCAGATATCCGGAATAAAACTATGTTATTACCATGCTCAATATCCCAAGGCCCCACTGAGAAAAGAAAAATCATCGAAACCAAAGCCCTGCTTGACTCCGGAGCAGGAGGACTTTTTATCGACCAACAATTTGCCAAAGAAATGGGACTCGAACTCACCAAACTCGATGAACCACTCGAAGTAAAGAATGTAGACGGGACCCGAAACAAGGAAGGAACGATTACCCACTACGTTGAGTTGGATTTTACCATCAAAAACAAAACAACTCGTCAACAACTTAAGGTTACAGGGCTTTCCAAAAACCAAATCATCCTAGGTTTCCCATGGCTCCAAAAAGAGAACCCGATAATCGACTGGAAGGCCGGAACCCTGACCTGGAAGCCTCGACCGGCAATCAAACGAAAATGGAACTTCTCTGGACTCTTTCCTAAAAAAGAATTACCCAAAGGGGATTCATTTAGGAATACCCTGAAGGCAACAATCAAAGAAATTACAGACGAACAGGCAAATGGACCAAGGATTGAACCATATGATGAGTCAACCCCAATATTGGAACTAGCGGACCTCCCTCTCCCCTCCAATGAGGTGACGGAAACCTCTATGGACACAGACAAACTTGAGGAACTTTTAATTTCTTCCATGAATTTGACGGGAGAAGAAGAAGTCTACATTAACCTCAAAACGACAACCTCCAAACCTTGGCGCTTAAACATGAAGTACCAAAAGAGGGGAGAACCTTGGAACAAATAATACCAGCGGAATACCACGACTACCTGGACTTATTCGACGAAAAAACTGCAAATCGATTTCCTGTGTCTCGATCATGGGACTACAAAATTGAGATGAAGGAAGGCTTTGAGCCCAAAGTCTTCAAAGCCTATAACTTGTCACAACCGGAAGAAATTGAACTGGACAAATTTATCAAATCAAACCTGGAGAAGGGATATATCAGACCATCTAAATCGCCTATGGGATCTTCATTTTTCTTTGTTCAAAAGAAAGATGGGAAACTCAGACCCTGTCAAGATTATCGGTATTTGAATGATTGGACCATCAAAAATGCCTACCCACTCCCATTAATCCCAGAACTTATGGACAAACTGAAGGGCACCAAATATTTCACTAAACTTGACGTCCGATGGGGATTAGTGCTTGGAAGTTAGGTTAGTTAACTGCAAAATAACCGAGACCTAACCGGACCTCTAACTGCAAATAACCGGACTGCAGTTAGTGGTTAGTGGTTTTCGAGGATTGACTAACCGGTTATTTTGCGGTTGTAGGACCGGTTAGTGATCGGTTATAACCGGTTATGACTAGTTATTTTTAGCCCTCATTTTTCCCATTAAAATTAGCCCTGGACCATAATTTTAGGTCAAAAACTGACTGAGTTATGGTTAAAACCATAAAATATCAGTCAAAAGAGTAGATAGCATGTAATAAAATCATAACTCAGTCAGTTCTTTACACCACATGCAAGCCAAAGTATTATGTAATAAAATATTGAAACATTATTGAAAAATTAATGGTGCAAATTTTTCAATATTCATCAAAGAAATCTTCTTAAAAATATACAATATATTGATTAAATTTTTTTAAAAAGAATATTGTAATATTATACTATATTATTAATTGAACAAAATATTTATTACAACTTTTATTATAAATAAAATAAAATACTGAAATATTATAATATATAAAAATCATGAAAATGTAAATAAAAATATTGAAAAAATATCTAATGTAATTTCTTTAAAAAATATTCTTTGTTTTTCTTTCAATATTTTTCCGCAAAATATTTTTTGTTTTTTATTTAAAAAAAGAACAAGTATTATTTCAATATTTTTAAAGTATTTTCTCCTCACAATATTTAATAAAAAGATTCAAATATTTTGTGACAAGATACTGATTTATTATTAAAAGTGTATAATATAAGCAAAGTCTGCATATTTTTTTTCATTATCCTTTCTGTATTTTTTCTGACAGTACATTAAATATTTTTTCCTATAATTTTAACAATATTGTGTCATAAAATACTCTAATAAAATTAAATTCTGGGTGATGTATTTAATTTAGATATTTTTAAGAATATTATTTGACAGATTACTGTAAAAATATTGGACTGAATTTAAAAAATTAAAGCACTTTCTAATATAATTCTAACTGTGTTCTGATATATCATGTATAAGATATTTTGTAGCCTTTCAAAAAGTCCAAAGGCAGTTTGGAATATATGTATACATTACCTAAAATAGATCTCAGTGACTTTAGAAGTTGCAGATATTTTATAAATAGCTATAGGCCTCTTGTCAGATGTCATGATCATGATCAGACACCCTATAACACTGTTGCTCTAAAATATTTCCTAGGCTGTTCCTCTACTCAATGCTACTTTTAGAAGTCAATAGAAGTTTGGAAATAATAGTATATACCACTTTAAGGGCACCAAAAAATGCTTGGAATATTTGGTAGCTGTATATAAACTGGCCACTCTGATGTTGTAATGTTACTTATAAAGTATTCAGCAGTACTTCAAAAATATACAAGCAGTTTAAAATATATGTATACATTACCTAAAATAGATCTCAGTGACTTTAGAGGTTGCAGACAGTGTCTGGAATATTTTATAAATAGATTTTGTCAGACATCAGCAGATCTAGCTATAGACACCATATATCACACCAAGTTTCTCTCAAATATTTCCTGGGCTATTTCTCTGCTTAATACCACTTCCCACAGTCAATAGAAGTCCCCAAATAATATTATATACTACTTTAAGGCCCCCCACAAAATGCCTGGAATATTTGGCAGACTGGCCACTTTAATATAATGACCAGTTGTAATATCACTTATAAGATATTCAGCAGTACTTCAAAAATATACAAGCAGTTTAAAATATATTTATGCATTACATAAAACAGATATTAGTGACTTTAGAAGTTGTGGATAGTGTCTGGAATATTTTATAAATAGGGCTTGTCAGATGTCAGACACTATATATATATGCTCAAGTAACACTGTTTCTCTAAAATATTTCCTAGGCAGTTCCTCTACTTAATACCACTTTCTACAATCAATAGAAGTTTCAGAATAATATTATATACCACTTTAAAGGCATCAAAAGTCACTTGCAATATTTGGCAGGCTGGTCATTCTAATATAATTATATATAATTGTAAGTTGTAAGTGCAGGCAGGGCAGCTGAGGATATAGCAGCAAGCACCCACATACCCTCTGTGCATCCTGTATCCTCTGTATGCCTCATTTGACCTCTGTACATCTCATTTATCCTCCACATGCCTCATTTACCCTTTGCACACCTCATTTACCCTCCATGCACTTCATTTACCTGCTGCACACCTTGTTTACCATCTGCACACCTTGTTTACCCTCTGCACACCTTGTTTACCCTCCATGCACCTCATTTACCCTCTGTGTACCCTCCACACATCTTGTTTACCCTCCATGCACCTTGTTTACCCTCCACACACCTTTTTTTACCCTCCACACACCTTGTTTACCCTCCATGCACCTCATTTACTCTCTGCACACCTTGTTTACCCTCCATGCATCTCATTTACCCTCTGTGTACCCTCCATGCACCTCATTTACCATCTGCATGCCTTGTTTACCCTCTGCACACCTCATTTACCCTCTATGTACCCTGCATGCACCTCATTTACCCTCTGCATTCTATAGTTCACTGTCTTTTACTTTTCTACTGTCTCGCACTCTTTTTCTTTTCACTTGGACTACTTATTTAGCTATCTTATCTTATCCCAGATGATAAACTATCTGCTCACCTAATCATTTCACTTCCCACATTTGCTGAGTCCCTGTAACATAGTAACTAATGGGTGTGCCATAGGACTTCTTTTCTTTGTTCTCTCTATGGGTCATCTTGTACTTATATTGTCACATCATACTGCTCTTCTGTCCTTTGTTCCTTTTACGAATGCTCTTGTTCTCCTTACAGACAGCTAAACCATATATAAACTAGCACAACTAGTCTTGTAAACCTTAGCTTAATCTTGAGAATCAAGAACTTGGAACTTGACCTCTGGCTTGAAACCTCTAAGCTCGATACCAGACAATATGCGTGCAGGCTCTGGGTATAGGGTTGCAATATTCAGGTGCCTCGACTGAGGTCAAGAGTTTGGAATTTTATCCTTTTTAGCATGCAAAGGTGCTCCTTGATGCCATGTACCATGTGTTGCATGCACACATGCATTGGTTAGCTATTGCCACTTTGTTTCAGATCTTCAGCCATCACTGATGCTAAGCTCAACCATTCTTTTTTATCTTATCTCTGTTTTCAGCCAGTCCACTCATTGTGTTACTTTATAGCTAGGCATGTCTGTATCTCATGCATCTTTAGATAAGTCACAAGATGTACTGCTAGCAGGTCGACTTACTTTATTAAAGTCTGCTAGCTGCATAGATCATGTAGTCTCTATAGTTATTTAATCAAGAGCCATTCTGCAATACATTGATTATCTGGAATTCATTGCTTGGCACCATTAGCACCTCCACAGAAGTCTGGTTTATTACTTTTCCCATAGTAAGTTATGCAGTGATAGTCTATTATGACTTGTGCATTCTATAATTCACTGTCTTTCACTTTTCTACTGCCTCCTGGCTTATTATCTGGACTCCACTAGCTATAGCTCTGAGCTGTGTTTGATTACCATTGTCACAGGTTATTTGACAGCTAGGAGTCACCTCACTATGCATTAGACTACAAATGTGGGTCCATTCTAGTCTCTCTATCTCATATATATTTTATAGATAGAAAGCGACAAAATGCAGATTTCACACATGGCTGAATTTAGGCCATGTTAACGCTAATGTTAGCCTGAGCGAGTACTTTTCACTCCCCCACTGATTCCATGTGGAATGGGAGGGAATCCACGTGGAATGGAGGGAATCCATGTGGAATGGTTATGGAATCCACGTGGAATGGAGGCAATCCATGTGGAATGGAGGGAATCCACGTGGAATCCACATGGAATCCACATGGAATGATAAAATTCCTGTGGAATTGGAGGGAATTCCGTGAACTTCTATCCACTTCAGAGGGGATGTAGACAGCAATGGACAGTGTAGGACAAAATCAAATATATTTATTTAAACTACAATTACATGGATATACTACAAATAAAAGCAAGAAAACGAGCTGCAGGAATGCCTGCAGCTCGTTTGCGATGTACCAGGAGCCCACTGCCCCGCCTCGTTCTCCACCTTTGCCGTGGTGGGCTGGTCCTCCCGCGGCGGCGGCGGCGTTGTCGTTGTCAGTGGGCCGGTGCTCGCTGCGGCGTCGTTCGTGCGGGTCGTCCGTGGGCGCCCGCGTTCGCGTGTGTGGCGGTTGTTGCTGTTGTGGGCGGTCCACCCGCCGCGTCGTCGCGTCATCCTGCTCGTCGTCGCGTGCTGCGCCGGTGGTTACCGCCGTTGCCGTTGTCGTCGTGGTGCTATTGGCAGCCCCGGCTGCGCTCGTGCACCTGCGGGTTTGTCGTCGTCGCGTCTGTGGTCGCGTCGTCGGTGTCTCCGTGGGCGCTTCGTCGGCGCCTCCGTGGTCGCGTCGTTGGGCCTTCCATGGTCCGGGCGTGGTCGCCTCCATCGGGGTCGCGCCGTCGTTACCTCCGTTGAGCCTTCCGTGGTCGCGGCGTGGGCCTTCGTGGTCGCGTCGTCGCTGTCGCTGGGGTGTTGTCGCGTCGGCGGTCGTGACGTCGTCACCTCCGTGGTCGCGTCGGTGGTCGCGTCGTCGGTGCGTCCGTCGATGCGTCGTCGTCGTCGTTAGGGATGTGACGGGGGAGGGTGGACCTATGAGGTGTGGGTGGGCGCTACGACGGCCGCGTCGTTGGCAGCCGTCGCCGCGCTCGTGCGTCAGCGGGTCGTCGTCGTCGTCGGGCTCGCGGTCTGGTCTTGGTCGTCGCGGGTCTTCGGTCTTGTCGGCGGGGCCGCGTCCGTGGGCGCTACACGTCACGGCCGTCGGGTGGCACTTGGTGCTGTCGGGGGCGGTCAGGTGGAACCCTGGCGTCATTTTCCGCGCCCGGGGTCACGTCGCATCTGCGAGGTAACGGGGTGGGGGTTAGGTCTCGTCGTGGGGGTCGTCGTTCGCGACGCACCGTATGGGCCTCCCATTTGCTGGGTCCCCCCTTGGTATCCAAACCCCCCCGCGGCGTGTTTGCCCTCACGCGCCGCGTGTCGCTGTCGCCGTCGCCGTCGCTGTCTTCGTCGTCGCGGTTGTGCGGTGCCAGCGGGTGTCCGCAAGGGGAGTGGTGGTGGTGGTGGAACGGATGGTGGTGGTGGTGGAACGGATGGTGGTGGGAGGAAAGAAGGTGATGACGTGGCAATGTTGCAGCCGCGTCACATCGTGCGGCAATCGATTGCCGGGTTGCCGAAGGCACGTGCACTCGCCAAATTCGGAATCCATCACGAATTAACAAAAATCATTGTATAATTAATGTAAAATGATTAATTAATTACTTAATATATCGATTACACAATAAATATACTAAATTATTGCACAGCTGACCGGATTCCATTTTGCGTTCCATTTTGCGTTCCGTTCCGGCAAATTCCGGTGCCCATACCGGATTCCGGGTCAATCCGGTACCCATTCCACCGGACTGACATCCGGTATTTTGGCTGGTCCCTGTGCCAAACCCATTCCACCGGAATTGCCCGGAATCCACGTGGATTCCGCCGGATTCCACTAGGAATCCGTGGGGGACACATAAGAACTCGCCTGAGCTTATGCTAATGTTAGCCTGAGCTTATGCTAATGTCAGCCTAAGCTTATGCTAATGTTAGCCTGAGCTTATGCTAATGCCAGTCTAAGCTTATGCTAATGTCAGCCTAAGCTTATACTAATGTCAGCCTAAGCTAATGCTAATGTTAGCCTGAGCTAATGCTAATGTTAGCTGAGGCTTAAGTTGGTGTCAGACAAGGAGATTTGAGCAAGTTAATATTAGTCTAAGCTTATGCTAACATTAGAATTATATGCAATATGTAGAGACTTAGTGCTCAATAGGTATAAATATGCATATAAAACCAGTAGTACAGCAGGCAATCCACCCTGCAGTTGATGCTTTAAAAAGAAGCAAACACAAAAGAGCTGATTTCACCTCATCATAACTCACTAAAAGTTTAATAATAAAAACTCAAGTTTGATGCTTCAAAACAACTTTGCAATCAGTGCAAGTTTGAGAAATTGACTTACTAAAGTTTGATGCAAGTTCTGTAAATTTCTATCAATGCATTGATAGGGCTCAGCATCACATCACCTGTAGGCCAATTAGTCCACATGATCTATCTGTTTGTGATCTTCCTTGGAGTTCTTGCTTCAATCTTTCTATCACCTCATCCCGCTGATCCTTTCTCTGGTTCATGTACATAGCTGTGCTCCCCTGATAGGCTTGGAGATTGTACATTCCTGGTACACCCCCTTGACCCCAAGCTAGGAACACAATATCCATTTTCTGGCATGCATGCCATTTATCCACATGATCTTTGACTGGCCTAGTGGAGTCAAACGAAATCATTTTGCCATCTGGAAAGTACAATTTATCCCTTTCACTGATGCACACCTTGCCTGTCATTAAATGAGTTTGCTGCACTGGACAGTCTCAGTACATATGACCTGTCATATGACAATAGAAACAGTTCCTTGGTAGCTCTTGCTGCTGATAGCACATGGCAGGTGGTGATGGGGGTTGATACATTCTCATAGACAGCTAAGGTGGAAGCATTGGTGCTGCCATCCTCTGCTACTGGATGCTATTTTTAAACTCATCCAGAATCTGCTTCTGGTTGTGCTCGCTGCTAGCTACTATCCAGTCTTTAAAAATAGTGAACTCTTGTTTAATGCTCTCCAGCTCTCTTTGAACCAGTGCAAATGACATGCTTTTCCTTTTAATCATTACTGGAGGTAAATTGACTTTTGTCTCAGGGTGCCTTAAGGATCTGTAAGACAATCAGGGATTCAAGGCAGCCAGGGATATCCACAAAATGCCTTCAATGCAAGGTCAACATGGTTGCTGAATCTCAAGGTGCATTAGGGATCCTTAAGATTAACAAACGCTAGCCAAGATTCATATTTCTTTATACTTTGAAAAATAATTATATTAATTAGGTACTAACTACAAGTATTCTATAGTGAATGGGGTGTGCAGAGGGTAAATAAGGTGTATGGTAGGTAAACAAGGTGTGTGGATGGTGCACAGAGGGTGAATGACATATGCGGTAAAGATGCTTAGTGCAGGGTGTGTGTGAACTACTAGATAATCAAGTAGTCACGTTTAATAGACTCTGTAATGTCTATTAAAGGATCACTATCAAATCTAATCTGCTTCACTTTTAATACTACTAGTCTACACTTCAAACACCCAAATCAATGTTTAGTTGACTTAGTTCATCCAAGGGGAGGATAATAGTTTTATAGTATCAATACCTGATGAAAGGTTGCGATAAAAGAAGGTTTCTAACTAAGTAACAGTTTCGGGCAAGGCCTTAGACACATTAATAGCCAATGGGTTGTTTTAAGTCTAATAGACTGGGTTGTAAATTCATAACTGTGACTCTGAAACTAGTGCTCTATGCACAAACTGCTAACTGATCTTGTTCTAACTCCCAGCTTGGGCCAATTGCCTCTTTTGGTACCAATTCTCAATATTTCTAGCTGCTTGTTTCTCCTTCTTTTCATTGTAATGGCATATATACTCATTTCGTAGCACAGGAAGGAGAATAGAACTGTAATATATTCATGAAAGTAATATAAAATACAAAATACTACTATCCACCCTATGTACAGTACCAACTTACACAACCCCTTTCTCGTAAGTCTCTCCCTTGCAATTCCTCATTGAGTTGGTTGATCGTGGCGCTGGCCGTGTCGCTGTCGTCGGTGTTGGTGTTGGTGTTGGTGTTGGTGTCAGCGTTGGTGTCAGCGTTGGTGTCAGCGTTGGTGTTGGTGTCGGTGGTGCTATCGTCGTCGTCGTTGGCGTTGGCGTCGTCGTTGCCGCAGCCACCGTGTTCGACGGCGGTGTCGGCGCTGCCATCGTCGAGCCTGCTCTCGCTGCTGCTGTCGTCGTCGTGGCTAGTGGCAGCGGCCTTTGTGGTGGTAATCTGGGGTTCGCGGTCGACACAAGGGTTGGGGTTATCAGTGGTGGTTGGAGGGCGAAGGGATGGGTGTGGCTTACTGGCTGCGCGCCCGCGGTGCACGTTCATCGGGGCTCGTCAGGGCTCGTCGTGGGATTGTGGTGAGGGGCGGCGGCGAGGTGTCGTCGACGCCGATGTCCACTGGGCCTGGTGGGAAGGCAGATGAGGATGGGGATGGTGGTGCCACTGGCGTCGGTTGTCAGCGTCACGTTTCGTGGGCGTTCATAGCTCGCAGCAGGTTTTGGTACCCGCGGCGTCGTCACCTGCTAGAATGGGAGTGTGGGGAGTTAGTGGTGGTTAACGGGAGGGAGGGGTGGTCTGCACCATCCCCGGTGGTCGTTGTCGTTGTCTTCGCGAGCTTCCGCAGCGTCAGCTTCATGTTTCTCCTCGGCGTCGTCGCGTTCATCCGTTTGCTTGCGATGCATGACGGCTACGACGAGCCATCATGGCTCGTCAGCACGCGTTCCCGGGCTCCTCGTGGCTGCCGTGTTGTCAGCGTGAGGAGCGGCGATGACGCTGGGCCCCTGGGTTCCTGCTGGGGGTGGTAAACGATGGATTAGGAGGGGAAATGGCCAGAAACGAGGGGGTACGCACCTGGTTTTCCGCTTGCCCGCGGGTTTCCTTCCCTTTCCGCCCCTCCTTTCCTCCTTGCTGTGTTTGCTGGCCGACTCGTCAGCATTCGACGGCTGCGGTTTGCGGCTCGTCGACTTCGGTTTGGTGGTGGGAGGGGCGGAGAGCGCGCCGGCGCTGCGGTTTGCAGTGCGCTGGTCATGCGCACTCCTCGACGCCGGCGCTGGTGGTGGGGACGGAGCCATGGGGTGGTAAAACGGGGGTGGATGGTGGTGGGGGAAGGAAGATGGGGGAGGGAAGGAAAGAATGGCCAGCGGATGTGATTGCGTGGCATCTGGGTTCAGGGCACGGCATTTGCCGTGTCACGTGATTCGGCGTTTCGGCACGCGCATTATTAAATAACATTAAGTAATAATATTAACAATAAATCATAATATTAACAATAAATCATAATATTAACAATAAATCAAAGTATTAATAATAAATCATAATAAGTCATGGGTGCACCGGATTCCGGTGACCATTCCGTTCCGGTCATTCCGGTTAGGTATTCTGGTCTTGGCTCATTCCGGTCTGCATTCCGCCGGAATGAAATCATGCATTTTGGCTGGCTTCTCAGCCAAAACTCATTCCTCCGGAATGACCGGATTCCGCCGGATTCCGGTAGGAATCAGTGGAGGACAATAAAGACCTCTCAGCCGGTCATCCGCGACATTATTCCACCTTTGTAAGGCTTCAGTCGACGTTGAAACGGCCGCCAAGTTCATTATTTTTCTTCTCCTTCTCTCCTAGCTTTTTCTCAATTCGCTTTTTAGACTGAATCTCTCTTAAATGCCATGTAGTTAATCTTACAACTAGCTCAATTTTTGTTTAGCTAGCTATATTATAACATGTGCATTTTTGCCTTGAGGCCTTGCTTTTTGCAATTTCACCATGCCTCGTGCCTAAAGACTTTGTCTTTTGTTCATGCGCCTCCTGATTATCGCGCCGGAGTTATGTGTTTCCGTTGATCGCCAATCAAGCTAGTTGCCATTTTTGGCTTGCACTGCCATCATGCGACCCTTTTTGATCCCTTTGGGCAGGCGCTAGCTATTTCCTTATTGGCAAAGGCGCTCCGCGCTTCTGGTTATTTAATGCAGATTTGAACGCGTTTTGAGCAGCAGTCCTCGAATATTCAGATGGCTTCACCTGCAACCTTCCGACCCATTCCTACTGCTTCCCTCGATGCTTTGGCAGGTGCTTTGTATTTTTCCAAGTATACCTTGGAACAAAGTCCACTCAACATTAATGACTTCGCACGCGAGGTCTTTCGTGCAGGCCTCCTTTGCGTATGCCTCATTGTTTGAATCCCTTTTTGATTCTCGCTTAATTACCCCATTTTCTTTTAGGAGCCTATCCTCATTCTCCATCTGACTCCTGACCCTGACGCTCGCTTTCTTGATCTCTTGAAGCAACTAGTCCACTTGCAGAACGTCGCTCGCCAGCTAGCTAATGCTGCTTTATTCAACAAGCTTCACCGCTTTTTGGTGCATCATTACGTACACCTTCTAGGCTTATCCAAGGATGAGATCGCGGATTTTTATGCGAGGTATGAACTCAGTTTTTGAGTACTAGCTGTTTTTGCTAATCATGCCTCGTTTTTCTCATTTACAGGGTGTCGCTGAGGCATTGACCATACGCTCTGCGCGACAGGTTACTCCTTTTGAACGCGACCCTATTCTTTTCAATTCCAACCACAAATGCCGCGATGTCTTCTTAACCGACCTCCTACGCCTTTTAGAGTAGATATTTGCAATTAATCTGTACTCTAGGCGCATTTCAATGTGATTGGTTCGAGTTTTCCCTTCTGAGACTGTTTCTTGAGCTAGGGCGTTATCTCTATCGCCTCATGTCATCTGAAAACAGCAGCTAGCTTTGGTATAAAGAGGCTAGCTGTTTCGCTCTTGTTCTCCAGTAGTTTCTTCTTCTACTTTTCTGCATCTCTCTTCTCCTCTTCCTTCCAATGGCTTCTGTTGACCGTCAGTGCAACCTTCCTAGCTACCTGGATATCATGCAGAAGGTTAAACTTCTCGATGTTATCTGTGGCGCACCCGGTGCGACGCTGGCCAACTATGCCCAACCTCTTGAGGAAACCGCGTATCTTATGGTGCGCTTTTCTTCTCCCTCTTTCTTTCTTTTCTAACTTCGTTTTTCTTTAGTCCAAATGGTCCTCGCACACTAGTACTGTCGCTAGTAACCCTGGCGCTGCTCAGGCTGTCACCCATGTCGCCAACATCTTTGCTGAGCTCCAGGATACTCACAAACCCTACAAGCTGAGCGAGAAGGCCGCTGCAGTCTGCGCGTTGCACCTGAGCATTCAGCCGCGTGCCCTCAAAGGCGATATCCCGACTGGTCCCAAGGCCGCTGCTGCCACTAGCTCTTCCGTGCGTTTTCTATTTGTCTATTTTGCCTCAGCTAGCTGATGACTTTCTTAATTTTCTCTGCAGAAGTGTTTCACTCGCGGTTCTCGCGGCAAGGGCATGACCAATGATTTCGAGACGGCCTCCGCTCCTGGTGCTTGTGCGTCTCCTTCCGATATCATTGTCGATGACGACGACGACTTGGTGCTTATTTTATCCCATCTACCTTCTAGCATCTATTGATCTAAACGACTTCCTGCGTGTTTTCACACAGATGAAAGTTGATGGCGACCGTATCGTTTTCTCGGACACTGCTACCGACCCGGGCACATCTCCTTCTAAGGTTGCCGAGGAGCGTGAGCATCCTAACTCTTGCAAGAGACGCTTGCCTCCTAGTGCCAAACCTAGTGCCAAGGTACGCCTCTATTTTTAGTTTTCTATTTTTAGCTGACGCTCTCTCCAGTTTTCTGCTAAATGCGCGGAGGTGGTACGTCTCCCATACGCGCTAGTTCCCAACATGGATGTTGACAGTCTCGCATATCTCAAGGCGTCCAAGGCCTTGGCTCATAGCTCTGACAAGTCTCCAGCCCGGTCTGATAGCGACTCCTCTAAGCGTGCACGCACTGAGGATAGCTATGTTTTTGGTGACTCGGCCGTTCTTGTCGAGGGTACATCGTCTTTATATCAACATTACTTTTCTAAAATTTTCATTCAACAGCTTCGGACCTCGCTGTCAACAACGCGCATTCTCAAGAAGTCTTGGCGAAAGCTTCTGCCCTTGTCAGCAACAAGATTTCTTCGTCCGGCGACGAGCTAGCTCATCGCAAGGTCATTGGTGAGATCCAAGCCGAGCTCGTTGTCAGTTTGCACCGCATCGAGTTTCACTTGCAGCACTGCGAGCTCCTTCTCAAGGAGCTTAAACGTATGCAGAATAACCTCGACCTTGCCTAGCTACTTCGTTGTTACAACTAGCTCGTTCCATAGCCTCAAAGTGGCTTTATAGATTTCTGTTTCGCTTGTTGTATGTAGCCTAGCTTGCTAGAGCGGACTTGAATACACCGTTGTCTCTCTTTGTGCCTTTTTACTCTTCATCCCACCATAAGTCTTCATCCTCGAACTCTTCCTCGTGCTCTTCCTCTGGCTCGTGCTCTAGCTCGGGCTCGTACTCAGGCTCTTGCCTCCTGCTCACTTTTTTCCGAGCTGGTGGATCACTGAATATGAGATCCGGGCCTAATGCTTCATCATCATCCTCTGGTCGCTCAGCTAGCTTCCTCAGAGTCTCTAGATTATGATCAATCACGTCTTCTAGGTTGTCTGGAAGCTTTATATGTCGCCTAGCGAAATAAGGAATGACTCTAAAGGCCGCCACTTTATTGTGTGAAACCGAGCCATCCATTTCTGCAACTATATAGGCACCTCCTGGGTTCCTAGCCATGACTATCATTGGTCCGAGATATCGCGGCTGCATTTTGCGATTCAAAGAGGACTCCACTTGCGTGTTTCTAACTAGGACCAAATCTCCTGGTTTGAAGATAAAGTCTCTTATTTTTGCGGACTGCTTTTCCTTGAACTTAGCTAGCGTGTCTCGCTTAATTTTGAAATACGCTCGCGCATTTCATCTATATGAACTTTATGTTTGGCCAGAGCTCTCGCCCTATAGCCAACTAGCTCTTCGGTTGTGAGAACCCTGTCGGGTAATTCTACAAGCCATGTTGCTTCTTGTATATCTAGTGGTATTACCAGATGCGCGCCCGTCACTAGGAAGAATGGTGAGCATCCCATTCCTTTTCGGATGGTGATCCTATCCGCCCATAGTACATGGTGAAAGAATGCAAACCACTTGTTGGTTAATCCTCCCATCGCTTTATACAGCATCTGTCGGATATCCCAATGTGGTCTTTCTATTTTTCCATTTGCGCGAGAGTTGTAGGCAGAGATACTAATCCCTTTTATACCATACTTCTCTTCTAGATATTTGATCGCTTTTATAAATGGTGCTCCGTTATCTGAAATAATCTCTTGAAGACATCCCCATCTACAGATAATATCTTCGAACAACCAAAGTGCGATATTCCTAGCTGTTTCTGCTCTTAAAGGTCTCCCTTCTACCCAAGAAGTCAACGCGCATCTTCCGTGTACTATTTGTCCACAACCCTGCGACTTTGGCGTCATATGCATGGTGTCCACATGTAGTTGCTGGAAGATTGACGGCGTATGCGTCTCAGTCCTAGGAATTAATATCATAGTCTTTTGTCTCTCCTGACACATATGGCAGGTCTTGACGTACCAGTGAACATCGCGTTCAATTTCTGGCCACCAAAATCTTTCCATTAACAAGGTCCTAGTTGCATAAGAACCTCGATGTCCCAAGCTATCATGAGCTGAGTGCATCATATGAGTTCTATGTTCCTTTTCCACAACTAGCTTGTGCGCTTGATTAATATCTCTTCGATACATGTGCCCTTCTTATTTAAGAAGAAGTTCCTTGCTGTGTGAGTGAAACTATAATATTCTTTTTCTGTCATGCCTGGTGGGCGCCGCATCGGGTTTTCTAACCAGCGACGGATGAGAGGTAATTTCTCGTCCATAGCTTTTCCAGCTGGCGTCCGATTTCTCTCATCATATTCCTCACTAGCTGCGTCCTCGCTGAGATTTGACCATCCGGAATCTTAGTTCCTAGCATAAACTGCTGTAGGAATTGTTTCTGAGGTTCCGGGATGGCATCTTCACTCATGAATTTCGCAGCTAGCTCTCTTTCGACTCTATTTTCTCTCCTAGCTCGGTCTATTTCGATCTGGAAGCTTTCCAGTGACGTAGCTAGGTTATCATACGGCTCTTCCTCTTTCACCTCATATATATATCCTCCTCTAGTGTCGATGGTATCTTTGAACTCATCAAATTCCAAGGGATCCGGGTCAGACTCATATTTCTTCATGAACACCGGAGGACCTGAGGGTTCATCCTCGTCTGCCTCCGGGTTCTCAAAGACTTCATCTCCTGGTTGCCCTTCTCTGCGAGATAATCCATCTGCTCCAAAGGTCTTTCCTGCTACATGCCGCAAGGTAAATGGAACATCATAATATGATCTATCCATCTATTTATAGTAGCATTGGGACCGAGCCCCGGATTGTCAAGCATTCCCTTTAGATATTTGGCATCTGTTTCGACAACTAGCTTTCTTACACCAATCAACCAATAATAGCAAGTGTGCAGACCTCTCAAAAGGCCAAACAACTCTCGCTTCGGCTGCGAGAATCTTTGTTCTCGATCCATTAATAAAATTGATCCGAACCGGGCATAAGCTTTCTTCTTTTTGTCCGTCGGGTCCTCTTGATAAATATAGAACCCAACTGCGCGCCATGATGTATGACAGCTAGGACTATGTCTCCTGGTAGAGAGTAGTCTAGTGGTTTAATACATTTGGCTTCTTTTGCTCCTTCTTTCAACAACTGCATACTTTCTTCTTGTTTGGCCCCCATTCAAAGGGCGTTTTTCCTCTCAACAGCTTTTGTATGTGTTCCGCGCGGCTAGCATAGTCTGTAATATATATTCTTAACAAACCAATGGTGCCAATGAATGAGCGCACATCGCTGATAGTTTTGCACGGACCCCAGTTCGTGATAGCTAGCAGTTTGTCTGGTGACGGCTTTCGTCCCTCATAGGAGCAGAGGTGACCCACGACGACTATTTCGGCCGCGCATAAGGTCGATTTATATCCAGAAAATGTTCCTCCGCTATATTTCATCCTCTGGACAATGCGATTTACATTCTGCATGTGTTCCCAGACGAAGCATCGGATTCCCGCGTTTTCTTTGATAACCTCATACCCTCCTTTAGCTAGCTCATATCTCGTCTTAGGCCCTCGAATCGGTACATCATCTATGTACGGTTGGTGTAGTCCGGTATTTCTTCTCTCAAAATATATGTGACATCTTCATGAAAGATTGGCACAGAGTTCGTCCATCCCATTGGCAGAGAAACTAAACGAAGGGCTCCAAAGGGTGTCTGGAACGTTGTCAGATCTCTCGACGATTCAGCTAGGAGCCGCTCATCGTATCCAACATATAAGTCCAAGATTCCGCCGCATGACCGTCCTGAAAAATGTTCAGCTAGCGCATCGGCCGCTGGTGGTAAACCTGAATGCGCGATAGTCACGGCGTTTAACGGCTCGAGACTATGTACAATTCTAAAGGTTACACCATCTTTCTTCATGACGGTGAACCATCTCGATCTGTATGATGAGCTAGATGGTTCATAGGTCTTGGCTTGAATCTTTGTCCAAATAAAGTCGCAGACCTCTTTGTGCATTCCCGGTGGTATTGGAATATTCTTCAATACCCAGGGTTTATGCTCTATTGTAGGAATCTCTACCGGCGGGAAGAATTCAGATTTGAATCTCCCTTTTTCCGTGTCATCCCAGGCGAATCCTTCATTTTGTTCCATCATTAATTGGTGAACTAGCTTCTTTTCTTCTGGCCAGAGAAAGTCCCCTGCATGCGCCTTGTCGATTATCTTTTTCCTCTCCTCGGTGTACCTCCCTGTGGGTGTAAACTCCGGGGGATTGGGACTCAACTGTGGCATATCAGCTAGCGGGTCTCCCTTGATGTCCCGTATAATTCGGAATTTATCTGGAAGCTCTTGGTACACTGGTCGCACTTTAGTGGCCACAGGTTTATATTTCTTCCTGCTAGCACACTAGCCGTCTCAGTTTCTTCCCCTAGTTCATATTCTTTTACATCTGGCCCTCTGTTTATTGGAATATTTCTTGCCAAACACTCCCCTAGGTTGGGAATACTTGGTTCCGTTCCCTGCTGATAGACCGTCTGATACAAGTACTTATGCACTTTCTCCCGGTCATTGTCCTCTACTGCCGACTCCAATATTCCTTGAGCTAGGTACGCATTCCTCAGCTCTTTCTTTTTAAAACTTTTGCTATCGAGAGGGGTTGTGTATCCTATGATTTGGATACTCCCATCTCGATCATCTCTTTCAATCATTAGTGCGACCTCTCCTTGATAACTCATCAACTCATCGAGGGTTGAAAAGAACTGTCGGGCTGCTTCTTTAGAATGCCCGGTGGTTGTCCTCTATCGTACGTGGGCATAGTAATTTTTCTAGACGTGTTTGGGTCTGTGATAGTGAGGAGCTGAGTGCCGTCTGGGGCATTCTTCACCTCGCTAGATGTTAGACATTCAAACGGTCGTCCTAGTAGCACCTTGTACGCCGGGTTCACCATTACATGTACTTGGAAATATAAAGTTATTTCTCCAAACACAAATGGCACATTCCTAGCTAGTCCCAATGTCTTCTCAATTTGCTTATTGGCGCTCTGCATATGTATAATAATCGCAGGGTCCCAATTAAGTCTGAGTTTGACTGCCGTATCCTTTCCCATTGAGATGATTTGCGAACCACCATCCAATAATGCTTCCTCGGTGGCCACCCCGTTGATCACAGGATGTACCGCCTTTAACGGGTGCGATTCCTTTGCCACTAGCAGTTTCTTAGGTTCTTCACCCGGAGCTAGCTCGTTCAAGTACTGCACAAAGGGATCTTCTATAACAATGGCTCCCTTGGGTAAGCCATCACAATCCATTGCGAGCACTCGATACTTAGGCGGAGGTAAATCTTCTGCTAGCATATATTGTGGTAATGGTTCCTCCTTCTCATAGTCGGTCACCACTTCCTCTTCTTCTTCTTCTTCAATCATTGTCACCTTGCGCACCTCAATATTGGTTGGTACACGCCTAGCTGAGAATTCTTTTACGAATTTCTTCTGCATCTGGCTGTTCGCAACTCCCATTAGCTGCGCTTGAGTGACTTCCACCTTCAGCTGCTTTAGTTGCTCCACTATTCACCAATATCGACTTCATCTTCAATAGGCGCCCGGTGTTTATATGCCGGCCCTTCTTTTCTATATTGGGAATTGGCTCTTCCCTGGGCTTCGGTCTCATTTTGACAACCGTCGACAGGGGCGGTACGTCAATGTACGGCATCATCTTCGGCTTCGGCTGCGCCACAGTCTCAGGATTAACCTCGGCGATCTCGAAGTCCACCCGTTTCTGCTTCGATTTCGGGGCCGCTGTTCTCTGTCGCGGCGCTAGCTCCTCTTCCTCCTCATCACTACTCTCTATTTCCTCTACGCGTTTCTTTTATTTACGTCCTCCGGCGCTGTCAGTCTAGGAGCAGTCGCTTTCTGTCTCCTAGTACCCGCTTTTGCCTTCATCGAACTCAATCGAAACCCGGATCCTCGACTTCTCCCCTAGGTGGCTGCCCGACCTAGTTAATGCTAGGATGGTCCCTGTTTTCCGCAGCTAGCATCTCCTCATACGTCTCTCTATACTCATCCATCTCTCTCGTCGCTGCTGCTGATAGACCGTGCTAGGTCTCGGACTGGTAGGACGGACCTGGCCTCCCTGCAATCTTGTCTCAATTTTCTATCACCTCGTCCTCTGATCTCTCTGCTGGTTCGTGTAGAGAGACATGGAACCTTGATGCGCTTGGAGATGATATATCCCCGGTACGCTCTCGTTTCCCATGATTGGAACGCGACGTCAGTCTTCTGCCTCGCGTGCCATTCATCTACTCGATCCTTGACAGGTCTATTTGGATCAAACGATACCATTCTGCCGTCGGGGAAATATAGCTTTCCTCCTTCTCCTAGATTCACTTTGCCCGTATTCAGATGAGCTTGGCGCACTGGACAATCTCTATACATATGACCAGTTATATGACAATAGAAACAGTTCCTAGGCGCTTCTGGCGGCTGATATCGCATCATTGGAGGCGGTGGAGGTTGGTACATCCTCATAGGCGCCTGTTGGGGTGGAGGCATCTGCGGCACCATCCTTGTCTGCTGATGTATACTGTTTTTGAATTCATCTAGCATCTGTTTCTGATTTCGATCGCTAGTTGTCATCCAGTCTTTGAAGATGGAAAACTCCTGCTTGATACTCTCTAGTTCCCGTTGCACTGGAGCTAGCATCATGCTCTCCGTTTTTATTCTTACTGGAGGAACCAGAGGTAACTCGTCTCGCTCTACTCCTGTAGATCCAGGATTTAACACCCGGCTAGGTCCTCTGCGACTCGAATAAACTCGTCTAGCTGGTACCTGTCTTCCGCCCTAGCTGGCGGTGCAGTCGGCGCTGTTAATGTTCCTACGTTATTTCTGATTAAGAAATCCCACATGTCCTTTGACTGAGTTGCCTGTATGTCTAACTTGGCATATACTCGGCTTCGGAACTCTGGCGTGAGGCAATCCGCAAAGTATGCTACTAGCGTATGATTGGCTAACAACGTCGGGCTTCCGCTAGCTTTTTGGCTTCGACTTTAAACGCTCTTTTGAACGTCAACAGCTCTGAGAGATCCGACTCTCCAATCCTCTGATTTTCTTTGCACACCTGTTTAAGGCGTTTCAGAGAACCGGTAGATAGTCCTATAGCTTCGGGGTAGTCCTTAATGATATCTTTCTTGTAGTCGCGTAGGTTTTTCCTACCCGCATATGAGTCAAAGGACTGCCATTGCGCCTCTATTCTGGGCGATACATATCGTCCAGCATATTTCTTTTTATCAGTTTCTGTTAAACCTGTATTCCCTTTGAAGCACTCCTCTAAGTCGTCGAAATATCTCAACAACTCCTCTGGCCTGCTATCATCAAACTGAGGCGCCCCCTTCTGATTCCTAGCTGGCATCGGCATGATGGGCATAGTATCGGATCTTCCTAGTTTCTTTTTAGCTAGCTCTACTAGGAATCTTACAAATTCCGCTGAGTATGTCTCCGGAGTTTCTGGTTGAGAT